>JAJLRJ010000002.1:855387-875387 GCA_024195265.1 Dendrophyllia cribrosa | reverse complement strand
TTTTTTTTTCCAACAGAAGAGAAGATCGAGAGCCCAGTAAGCACTCAAGAGTATGCAGCTGCCATTTTAGGAACGGCCAGAAAGCCAATGGTCCAGAAATCTTTGACCGCAATAAAAAAATGTTATTTGCTGAACAGCGGGGACCACCGCCAAAGAAAAAAAAGAAAACTGAGCCAAAGCGACAGTCTTTATCAGAGATGATAGAAAATGCTAAGAGAAATGAACAACCGTCGGTTGATGAAGCTGACAGGGAAGACAACTTGCGAACAACACATGAGGTTATTCTGCAGGCAGAACTCGACTTAGCCAACAGGGAATTAAAGGAACTTGATCAAAAAGTCCAGTACAAGAGAAAAAGGTACACCGTGTCCGAGCTTGAAGGAAATGTCATACGAATGGAGACAGGTCTTCCAACAAAAGAAGTATTTAACATTGCTGTTAAGCATGCTCTCAGGTTTAAAGATTCCATTAACTATTTTGCTGGATGGAAAGTGGAAACCATCAGTTTTGAAGATCAAATTTTTATTACTTTAATGAAAGTGCGACAGAACTATACAAACCTTCACCTGGCCCAATTACTTCATTGTAGTGTGGCCACGATTTCTAACATTGTAATAACATTTATCCATGTTTTGCATGGCATTTTATTTGATGACCTCATGACATCAATTCCATCCCGGGGAAAAAACAAGCTGTCTGCACCATCCTCCTTCAGGCAATTTGGATCCTGTCGGATTGTTATAGACTGTACAGACATTGAGGTTGCTACACCTGGATTGATGAGTCAGCAAAATGCCACATATTCATCATACCGAGGAATGAATTCCTTCAAGGTTATTGTCGGAGTTGCACCAAATGGAGTAATAACCTATGTCAGTCAGCTGTATCCTGGTTCTATTTCAGACAAGGCCATTGTGCAACAGTCCGGACTCCTTAATCACTTGGCAGCTGGAGATATGATCCTGGCTGACAAAGGATTTCTAATCCAGGATATTGTTCCACATGGTGTCCATGTCAATATCCCACCATTCCTGAACCATGGAACTTTTACAGAGAGCGAGGCAAAGGCAACGAAAGCCATAGCCAAAGCCCGGATCCATGTGGAAAGGGCCAATGCTAGGCTGAAAGACTTCAGAATTTTAAACTTCTTTCCATCTTTTTTGCGCTGCTATGCTGATATTTTGTTTCAATTGTGTGCTGCACTTGTTAATTTCCAATTTCCTTTAATCAAAGAGGGATGTGAAGATATGGTTTTTGAGTAATTTTGTTGTTACAGTACAATATGCCTTACTGTGGTCACCCGACAAACTTTTTTTTCAATTATGTCACACCATGAGCCAACAATAGCGCAAAAATAAATTTGGCTGATGGTCATGCCTCCTCGCATTAAACAAATTTGTGTTCCCTGATATTGTTGGGTGGCCACGGTAAGGCATGTCACACTGTTACACTCGAGAACAATTTTTGATTTGTAAACTAAAAGCAATTTAACAAGAAAGCAACATTTAATAACTAAACCATGTTATACTTTTATTTAAAAAATTACTGTTATGCTCAATATTATTTTAGTACACACACACACACACATGTTTGCTGTTACCACAATTCCCTTGCACCCATATTTACCACCAGTCATATAAACTTCAATTTGATGACTGAAATGACCCATGATTATCATTTGGTTGCTAATGGATGATTAGAAAAGCCCCTTTAAATGGAACAACATTATTTGACTATCGCCTGAGAAAATCATAACCCATTGTTGGGTTCACCACTCCCAGGAGGGAGTACCTCCCACCTAGAAAACCCAGACCACTAGGTATCCAAGTTGTCCAAAAATAATATTTCAGTACCCTTGATCTTTTTCCATTAAGTTTAATGATTACTAGGTGGCTGGTAACCCTCTAAGTCCCAAGAATGACCAAAATCAAAATTCTCCTCACAATATCTGTATAATCAAGAGAAAAGGACACAAGAATTAAAGAAATGATCACCAAAGAAAATTGCTTTGATCTCTAAAAATTAAAAGTAGTAGGGAGATTTTCTCATTTCTAGTCATATACATTTCCTATAGAAGTAGTGGGGAGAAATTGTTTGGTTATCAAGAACTCATCTTGTGTGATCATGTCCTTAATTCTCATGACCCTTTTGATTGATAAGACATTAATATTACAAGGAGAAATTTGATGCTGATCACTCTTAGGGGTGAAAGGGTTAAAGGAGAGCACTAGACGTAACTATTAAACAAACTACAATTCTCCTTCCACTATTTTTGGGAAAATATGGTCAAAATAGAATTCTGTTAACAAAGGGATGTTTGCTGCCCATGATTCGTCCCTTTCTATTTTTACAATAGCTACATCCTTTGTTGTCCACACAACAAAATAACAAAACTTCCTATTTGAGAAGTACATTTCACCCTGAACCTGATGCCAATACACATGGTCTTTTTTTAAGGCATAGCCCTGTCCACTTGCACTTTTTTCAAGGCAAAATGTTGTTGACTTTACTGCCTCTTCTATTGTGAGGTTGCGTTCCGTGTATGGACACTTGGCCTCAAGTACAGCGTCATCGTCAACAATCCCATCAGGGGAAGCACCAAGGATTCCAGAAGAATGAAACCAGATTCCAGTTTCTTGGACAGTTTTTCCTGTTTTGAGGGTGAATGCTTTAAGGGCTTCCTCCTCATTGTTCACTCCCCATTGAACTGCTTTTATCCTCGACAAGTCATACTCCCCAAGAAGACGTTTTAGCAGTGAAGGAGTGATTCTCTTTGCCTTGAGGACGGAACCGAAGTTGCTAGCTGTAAGGCGCCCTTTTCTTGCCAAATGCCAGGCAGGGTTGTCTCTCTGACCAACAGTAACCTCACTTATCCGAGAAATTTCTGCTTCCTGAATTCTGGATCGGCGAACCAAACAGTCCAGTTGCTGTTGAAGTCCTATGGCTTGAAGAAACTCGTCGGAAAAAATTATTTCCTCTATGGTTGGAATGGGAAGCTTTTTAGCAACAGGTGGCTCGGGGCTGAGCAGCCAGCAAAGTCCAGTAAACCTCCCATATTCCTTTAGATCTGCATACAACGCAGAACGATCAGCTTGCGTCGGCTCTCTCGACAAAGCAGAATACTTCTTTGGCGGGGGAAACATTTCTGTAACCGCTTGAGTGGAAAGTGATGTATTTGACTTCCTTTTTCTCCACTGGCATTCGACATCGGTTCGGCTCAGGTTGTGAATACCGTGAATAAAAAGGGCGGCCGCGTGACTACATTTAAACTTTCCTCTTGGACACTCGCACTCGGTCGATTTTATTTCGTGCTCCTCGTCCAAGTAAATCTGCAAGACGTTAGGATGAAATACATTTAGTACGGATAATAAGTTTCTTATCGGCAAATTCGGTGAGATTGTATGTCAATTTCTGCAAGTAAATTGTACCTGACCTACGATGTCAACAATTAAGCTTAATGAGCGTTACGAACTAAGCTTATAATTTTTTTCGTGAACGCTATCACGCTAAAAGAAAGGCTCTAAATTCCATTTTAGACGTATTCACTCTATAAAGATCACATAAAGTATGAAATAATTTGACTTAAGACGAGATTATGGTTTCATAAGTGACCGGGTTAAGTTGACCAGAGTTTATAACGAACATTTCGCTTCACTCACCGTGACTTTATAAACCTTTTTCTTCATGCTTGCGTGTACCTCTCCACGTAAAACACCCTGCTGATAAGTAAATGCCTCTATGTGATCTGACCTAAAGTGGTTTTCTCCCTTTTTGATGGATTTCTTTTCTTCTAAGAAGAACGAAAGCAGCGAAGCTATAGATAGCGTTGCCATTTTGAATGGAATGCGGGTTTGTTTGGAACTGAGAATTTTAGCGTCATGGCAACGTGACGTCACCGCTTTAGGACTCTATAGGATTGGTCCCGCTTTGAATTGGTTCATAATCCACCCATTTACTTTTAACAATAGAGACGTCTGTTACTGGTACTTGGAACAACTGCAAACTGGAATTTTCACCTGGAGCAGAGCGAGGATGTGCTGAGGTCATATTCAGTCAAAAATAGTTTTGAACCTTGACGTTGATGTTCTTGGTTTCTTGGTTTGTCTTGAACTGATTGGAGTAGCTTTCTGCTTGCGTTTAAGTACTCTTCCTCCACGACCTCGTTGTGTAATGTCTTGTAAAGCACCTGTCAGGAAGCTTTTGCCAGCATTCTTTGCTCTGGATTTGGCAGCTTTCTTTAAAGGTTGACCATTCATGACGTCTTGTACAATTTGCAACCCGGTGTCCAAACCCGTATTGAGCAAACGTTTCCCCACTTTCTTTACGGTTGTCTTGAGGTAGGGTGTAGCTGTTCGAAAGAGAGAACGAAACATTCCCCCTATTCCATTGCCTCCTTGACCATAAGGATGTTTTCCACCAAAGATACTAATATCGCCTTTCCCTCGTTGTCTGAAAGGTATGACTTGTCGTTGGTAAGGGTAAAATTGATGGTTCATAGGCAAAATCATTTTTATAGAATTGCACGACGTCGAAAGTGTAATGTTACTCGTACAGCACCAGACGCAAATGATATTAATTGCCCAGTGTCATCTCTTATATTAATCTCCACCGAAGAGAATATGGATGTACGTAACCGATGGTAGGTAGGTATCTTTATTTCCTCTGCCACCATTTCACCAGGTTGCCCGCGAGGTACTATTATACGCAACAGATTGGCTTGTACATCTCCTACCACTAAGGACTCTATTAGGTCTCAGTAAATATACATGGTTTGAAACGAATGCTTGCTTAACATTCCCCATACCAACTCATCGTTGTATCGTTGTATCGTGGTGGTGGTAGCTGTAAGGGTTACACTCTGGTTCTTATTCAGTTGAACAGATGTAGAACTTTTGATCCGATAAAGAGCTGGTACGAGGTCTCGATGGTTCAAATACCCTAAAGCTCGAGCCAGGTTCTTGGGTAACGTCACTTGAAAGCCTGGAGGTAAAATAAATTCGTAGTAACATTGTGCTTTTGTGCGAATGTAGAAACACTCACTTCCTCCGATACGTTTTACCGTTTCTCCACTTTTAAGAAAAATATCGGGAAATGCACTGTGCAGCCCCGTCACCATACCTTTAACTAAATCGTCCACAGTGCGATAAGTACCACTGGGCAGATAAATTGGTAACGTCCACGAGAAATCATGATGACAGCTTAGAAGATAACATACTTGGTTGTGATGAACATTTTGCCAAGTATGGGGGTAAATGACATTTGTCATTGCAACTTCCCAATCTTCACTCAAATGCACTTGACTTGGAAGTTGCATTTTGAAACTAGCAGTCTTGTTGTCAGGGTATTGAGCTGTACTTGCATCGCTTGTTACGACGATGTGGAAACTATTACTCATCTTGTTCGTCGTCTGAAGTGAAGTGTTACGTTTACAATGCCACCTTGAAATGAAAGTGGTTGTCCACAACCACTTGTTAAGTAGATGTCAACGGTTTGGAATATTTTGGTTCGTAATGGAAGATAATGAATATGTTCTGGTTCCTCCATTAAGGTCTTTCGAAACATGCCATGTGGTACCATTTCGTGTAGCAGATGTAGACGCCTTTCACCCACTTGCCATAGTTCATGCTGAAAACAGTAAGAAATTGTTCTCAACAAAAACAATCTAGTTTGTAGTTTTACGTTATTAAAAGACGAATTCAAATCGCCTGACACAGTTGTAAAAAACGGATGTCATGGCTAAACACGGATTCTTGTACTTTTTATTTTAGGTTAACTATCGTTTTCATGTTTTAAATGGACTTTTTAACCACTATTCTTACAGCTTGCTTTTGTGCTTTTTGCCGCTGCGGATCTGTGCCACTCTTTTATCTGGAGATAAAAAGTGACACCGAATTGCCGCCATCTACAACATTAAAAATAATAAAAATAATAATGATGAAGGAGTTAAAACATTGTGTATTCTGTCCAAAATGTAAATGTATAACAAGGTGCGAGTTTGCAGTAGGATGCGGCAGATATGACAAACTACGATATTATCATGTGAACAAGTTCAAAGCTTAATGAAACGTGAAATCACGGGGGGTGAATTAATGTCAAAGAAGAAGCGTGGTTTAGGAAAAACACTTTTAAAAAAATAACTTCACGTTGTGTGTTTATTTTAATATAAAAATAAGAAAGAAGACCTCATAATACCTTATCGTGTTGTTTTTGTTTTGTTATTAAGTCTCGATAAGTTTTCGGCGGGGGTCCAGAGCTACATTTTAAAATCAGAATCTATTGAATAGGTTTTCACCGTAAACCATATGGAACGGCTTTCTGTTGAGTATCGAAAGTAAGTTCGCGATTGCTTTACTTTTGCACTACTGCTCCCACGCGTTTTTTTCCCTCGCCTCGCCCCGGATATTTGCTTCGAGTTCCAATTGATTCGTTAATTTGTTTGTCTTTGTTGTGATTATGACACCATCTCACTCAACTGAAAACCGCTCAATGACCATACATTTTTTTTCAAGCAAATCGTCTAAAATAAAATGCATATTGCACTTTTCAATGAGACCAGGTGCTTCAGTTGTTATTCCCATGACACCTTGAGCGCCTCGTTTCACTAGAACCAGTCTTCTCTTGCACCAAAAATAAAATAACGGCGATCGGTCGCGAATCTGGACAAAATGTACACCATATATAGAGCGCGCTTCTGTGTTTCAGGTCTTTCTCGGCTTGGCTTTGGGCGGTCACGTGACATTCAAACAAAACTGTCTTTCTTTATAAGGTCAAAGCCCTCTTTATAAGGTCAAAGCCTTATATAGTAGTACGCTAGGTCTAAATGAGTTGTTTTCCCGTAAACCTGTATCATTTCAATCCTAGACAAACACGAGATGGATGAAAGCGAAATAGAGGGAGAGAGAGAAGGGGACGATAATCTATGTTTAGAAGCGATGACTGAGTATGAAAATGATGCTTTGTGGATACATGGATACAGACAGCGTCATTTACCTGCACAGTTCCAACCCTCCCCTGGGCGATTATCTCGGTGAATTTACCAACAAGCTAAAATCGAGAGTTTACATTAACGAGTTCGTCAGTGGCGGTCCAAAGAATTATGGGTACCTGACAAAAGAAGGCAAGAAAGAATGTAAAGTTCGTGGTATCAAATTGAACTGTGAAGGACAGCAACAACTGAATTCTGATTTGATTCTCGACAACCTGAAAGAAATTCAGAAGCCACTGACAAAACCGAGGGAGCGCCAAATTATCAACAGTTTTCACATTGTGCGCGAGACTAAAACAGCTAATTCATTTACCTTTCCACAATATAAAAGCTATAAGCTCGTTTTTGATAAGAGGGTCATTGACCCTCACACCTTTCAATCTTTTCATTATGGTTTTGCTGCTGCTCATGTATAAATAAGCGATGCAAGGTCAACAGAACTTGGCACACGTTCTCAATTGTAAATAGATACTTTTTTTATGTAAACCCAAAGGGACGTCTGGTCAATAGGACTTGACACACGTTCCCGCTTGTAAAATAGAATTAGTGAAACTAAACATTTGTGTGATATCTATGACTTCAACCCTAACTGCTTATCACGCATGGGAGGGCTATAAAAAGAGAATAGAACCATCAGTTATCATCATGAACTCTTCTAAAGAATGTCTCATGCAATGGATTTTTGTTCAAATGGGAGACGAAGGTCAAAGACTTGTCTTGGAATACACAGATGCTTCTGTGTATTCTTACCGACAAGTCCATTACCGGACCCGTTTGAGTCATACAGTGACAGACTTACTGACAACTAAAGGCATAGGGCCGATTATTTAAACGAAGTCTAAGTTAACCATTGTTTAGGGCTGAGCCGCGGTTTAGACGTTGTCTCGATAAACTACGGCGAAACGATGTTTAAAATTCATTATTGAAACGAGACTGAACCGTGTTTTCTCGAGTCAATGGCTAAACCATGTCTCACAAGGAAATGCATTATCTGCGGAACTACTTCATATGCAAATTTCCAGATAGTGGTTGTGTCTCTGCAACATGGCTTCTAAAACAAGTCGCACAACAAATTTCAGCGAACAAGAATAACTTTTATTGGCCGAATTGGGAAGAAACTTTCCAGAAGTGGAAGGCAAATGCTATGATAGTAAAACGTTGGCAGGAATTTTTAACTACAGTTAATTCCCAAAATCCCAACGGTGTCAAACGCGACCTCAGTCAGCTTCAAGGATGCTGGAGGCGGATGAAACTCCAGTTAACCTGCATAACAGGCGTTATTGGGGGCGCTCAAGCGGGTTTTGGGGCGCGAGACACGAGCGTGAAGCGCGAGACACACACGGGGAGGGAAAAGAAAAAATAACGCCTGTAGACACTAGTGAGCATGCGTAACCCTAAGACAAGAAAGAAGTACAATGCTGAGTTTGTTGTGGAAGAGGATGACTTTGTGCCATTAATTGGAGCTCGTGCAGCACAGCAGATGGGTTTGCTGGTGGTCCAGCATCACAATATCCAAGTCGTCAACAGCAATGAAGTTCCTGCTACTTCTCAGAAGAGTTCTCTTACTAAGGAGCAAGTGCTGACTGACTTTGCAGACATTTTCAAGGGACTTGGAAAAATGGAGGGAAAGTTACACCTGGAAGTAGATGAATCAGTCTCTCCAGTGATTATGCCTCCCCGCAGAGTACCTTTAGCACTGAAAGGAAAGTTCAAGGAAGAACTAGATCGTCTTATCAGTGTTGGTGTCTTAGAGAAAGTAGAACAACCAAGTAAATGGGTATCTGCCGTAGTCGTCACAGCAAAGCCAAACGGGAAAGTCAGTGTGTATTGATCCGAGGCCCTTGAACCAAGCACTCCGTCGAAGCCACTACCCCTTGCCTGTGATTGACGACATTCTACCAGAACTTGGGAAAGCACGGGTCTTTTCTAAAGCTGATCTGAATGATGGGTTTCTCCAGATAGAGCTAGATGATGAGTCCAGCCACTACACTACATTTCAGACACCTTGGGGCCGACACCGACGAAAAAGGATGCCCTATGGAATCAGCCCTGCACCCGAGTACTTTCAACAAAAGCTCGATCAAAACCTAGAAGGATTGGAAGGAGTGTACAGAATAGCAGATGACCTGCTAATCATCGGTCAAGGAGAGTCCAAGGAGGAAGCTGACCGGAATCACGATTCCAACCTTGTGCGATTGTCCCAAAGGTGCAGAGAAAGGAACATTAAGCTAAACAAAGCGAAGTTCGAGTTTAAATGTCGCCAAGTACCGTTCATCGGGCACCTGTTAAGCAGCGAAGGAGTCAAGCCAGACCCCAGGAAGATCGAGGCAACAGTGAACATGCAAACTCCTACTGATGTTCAAGGTGTACAGCATCTCATCGGTATGGTCAAGTACGTATCGAAGTTCCTCAGTAACTTGTCAGAGTTATGCCAGCCTCTACGCAAACTCTCACACAAGGACGTTCCGTGGCAGTGGACACAGGAACAGGAGGATGCCTTTCAGTCCCTCAAAACCGCTGTTACGCAAGCACCAGTCCTCAAGTATTTCAGCCCACAAGCTCAGACTGAAGGTCAAGGCGATGCATCCCAAAATGGTCTTGGATTCATTCTTCTGCAGGAAGGTCAACCAGTTACATACGCAAGCTGTGCCTTAACCCCAGCTGAGCAAAGATACTCCCAGATCGAGAAAGAACTTCTAGCTCAGGTCTTCGGGCTAGAACACAATCATCACTACACGTTTGGAAGGCACGTGGTCCTGTGGACAGATCATAAACCCCTGGTATCGACCTATAAGAAGCCATTAGTCTCCGCTCCAAAGCGTTTTCAGAGGCTCCTGCTTCGTCTTCAGCAGTATGATGTGGATCTCAGATATAAACCCGGTTCAGAGATGTACCTGGCAGACACGCTATCACGAGCTTTCCTGAAGACCACTGATCGGTCCAGAGCAGAAGAGGAAACTGAATCCATCCATGCTATTGACTTTCTCCCCATTTCAGAACCTCAGCTGAGAGAAATTCAAGCAGAAACAGCTCGAGATGATGCCCTGCAGCAGTTGAAGAAGCTTATTGTCAGTGGATGGCCAGATACAAAGCAGGAAGTGCCTGTATGTATCCATCCATACTTTACAGTCAGGGATTAGTTGTCAGTGCAAGACGGCCTTATCTTCAAAGGACAGAGGTGCGTCATCCCAGTAAGTCTACGTGCAAGAATTAAAGAGAAGTTACATGGAGCTCACACTGGAATTCAAAGTTGCCTACGTCGAGCCAGAGAAGCCGTGTATTGGCCAGGAATAAATTCTGACCTAACAGACTACATTTCAAAGTGTGACATCTGCTCATCCCACCAGTCAAGCCAAGCAAGAGAACCCCTGATCTGTCATGAGATTGCTGACCGACCTTGGCAAAAGATAGGAGCAGATATCTTCACACTAGATGGTGTAGACTACCTTTGTGTAGTTGACTATTATTCAAACTATTTTGAGATCGATCAACTAGAGAGAAAGACTGCAGCTGGAATAGCTAAGAAGCTTCGTAAACAGTTCTCAGTCCATGGAATTCCAAACCAGCTGATCAGTGATAACATGCCATCCAACTGCCAAGAGTTCAAAGACTTTGCAGCCACCTATGAATTTGAAGTCATCACAAGTTCACCAGGCTATCCCCAGAGCAACGGCAAGGCTGAAAACGCCATAAAGACTGCTAAGAACATCATGAAGAAAGCCAAGCAAGCGGGCACAGATGTCTACCTATCTCTGCTTGATTGGAGGAACACCCCATCTGAAGGGATGTCTAGTTCCCCTGCTCAGAGGATGTTTGGACGCAGAACAAGAACACTGCTTCCACCTCTAGTCTGCTGTTAAAACCGAAAGTCCAAGAAGATGTGAAAGAGAAACTTATTAAGCAGAAGTCAAAACAAACCAAGTATTACAATCGAAGCAGCAAAGAACTCCCACCTTTGCGGGCAGGAGAGGTCGTGCGAGTAGCTCCTAAACAAGGTGACAGAAAGGAGAAGTGGTTTAAAGCAAGATTGGAAGACCAAGTGGATATTCGCTCTTACGAAGTCAGGACAGAAGATGGTAAATGCTACAGAAGAAACCGCCGACATCTACGCCAGTCTAAGGAGTCCTTTGACCAGACCCCTCATCTCAGCCCAACCATGTCATCCCAAGGAAACCAGTCAAGTGCACAGTTTACCACAGCTGAACCAGTCAAACACAATGAGACAGACCTACCGGCTCAAGACAACCCTGATTGTCAACCCAAGCAACCTGAGTCTGTGGCAGTGCCCCCGAATCAGAAACCATCATTAGGTCCAGCCAAGCCGACAATCATTGTTACAAGGAGCGGACGAGTCTCTAGGACCCCACAGCACTTAAAGGATTTTGTTACAGTTAAATAAGGACTTTGGAACATTACCATTTGCTTAAGTTGTTGCAATCTTATCAAACAACATTTGAGTCAAGTTAAGAGACTTTTGACACAGACATTGACTTTATTTGTTCAGTTCGTTTAGAAGATGCTTGTTCAAAGTTGTATTTAGGTTTTGCCTTGCCTGTTTCTTCTCTGAAAAAAGGAAAGGTGTGATGTCATGCTAGTCACATGACCTGTAGGCCATGTGCTTTTGACTCTTGTCGGATTAAACATGTACGGAGTACAGGACTGTTTGCCGTCTGTTCTCTTTACGCCGTAGGTTTACTGTGCTTACGCTCTCGGTCAGCGTATTAACGTTACAGACACGCTTTTGTTCGGTCTCTTCCAAAACGTTCATCTGGCAAACGTAAATCTTTATTGGCTGATTTGTACCACATGATGCATGTTGTCGAAATGTGAGATCAAGATGTGAGAAATCCAAGCTGTTAGAACCAAGATGGCGTTGAGTCTGGAGAAAGCTATTTCAAAAGCTCTTGAATTATTCCCGTATTTAGATCATCTAAAGAACGAACAGCGAGAATATACAAAAGTAACCACTTGTATGCATTAGAATTACTAAACAGTTAACATACTGGAGATTCAAATATTTCAAACCGGATGCGTGATGCAATCACGCCATACGCTGACAATGGAGGTACTGCCTAGCTCCGAGAAACACGTCAACTTAAACGCAGAATAAGCTCTGAGGAGTTAAAAACAATTGCAAGATGCCATATTCCAATATAGACTGTGACTATTGCATAAGACTTGGATCTTAGAATCTTTTAGCCGTGGAGAAAAAGTATCTCGCGAGTTACGCTAACCGCAGACTTGCGTTCGCAATTAAATCACGGACTGAGATCAACAAATGAACTGATCCTTAGCAGCGAATAATTCCTACTTTATAAGCGGCTACTACTGATCTTGCAACTCTTTCTCTCAAAGTGAGCCAAAAATCTCCTTTGTTATGCCAAAAGCTATCAAACAAACTAAATATTCCAAACGATTCTGTCTGTCAATTTTAGTGGCGTGCGTGTGGGCGGAAGAGACCAAACAATAGCGTGTCTACAGGCGTTAGTTTTTCAGTTTCCCTCCCCGTACGTGTCTCGCGCTGCGCGCTCGCGACCTAAAACCCAAATGAGCACCCAATAACGCCTGTTATGCAGGCTAAACTCCAGTCGAAAAAGGAACATGACTTACATCATCAAGAAGCAAGAAAAACTGGTGGGGGCCAAGCTCTTGCCTCCCCAAGTGAAGTAAGCAAACTAGTAGCGGACATAATCCCAGCCTCAGTTAATCCTCTCGAGCAGGAATTTGATGACTATGCAGGAGAAGAACTTGATTCAGGGAGGGATAAAGACGCGGAGAGGGAAGTTGTTACATGCGAAGTAGAGCCAAGTCTACTTGCTGACGTTGAAGCTATTAGCAGGAAAGGAGCGGCAAAATTCACGAAAAAGGAGGATAGTCAGAAGTACAGTAATTTTCAATCGCTTCTAAAAATTGTTTTTTTTTAATGAGAATGTATTACATAATTCACATTTATTGATCATCTGATGACATTACATTGACAGGTGCAAACACAAAAGACCAGATTCCCTTGAGGAGGACCGATTCTTGTCCATGGCGACGAAAGAACACAACTTGAAAATGAAGATCCTAAAGCTTAAAGAATGGAAACTAATGCACCAGTGCAATGGAATGTGAATTGGTTTGTCTCCTGTATATGACACTGACGAGGAAAATTCGTAAACAAACCTGTAGTTGAACGTTTTTGAACTTTGAAATATTCATGTCATGAAATGTAACCATCATAAATTCCCCCCCCCCCCCCCCAAAAAAAAAGAATAGCCCAATTCTGATATGTTTTGCGGCTAGAGACTGGTAGTGAATTTGAACGCGAAAGCGAGACTTAGGGGAATAGCGCCGGAATGCAAAAATACTTGCAGATGTAAACACGGAGAAACCCTTACTGAATTTATGCTTGAAATGGTGAAATATTGCTCAGTTGCGGTTTGTACCAACGGAACTCACAACAGACCAGATTTGTCATATTTTGTGTTTCCAAGCAAAATCAATACGGAGAAAATGGGAAACTTTCTGCAGAAGAGCTGACAATAAGTTCAAGAACCTGTCAGACCCACGAATTTGTTCTTTGCGCTTGAAGTATGAAGATTTTAAAAAAGGACTTTCTGGTAAGTTATCTGTCATAACAGGGGCTGTTCCAACAATATTTGATCCAAACAAAAGAGCTTCAAAAGAAATCTACGGACAGAAAGGCTAGAAAAAAGCGAACTCTTCGTGTCCAGCAGTCCGCAGCTTTCCAGACCGATGAGCATCCGGCGAAAAAGAAGCCGAAAATATGTGACAAAGATATCACAGATGTTCCAGCGAGTGAAGCTCTGACGAAGTCTGTGGGATGTAAAAACTTACCTTACTGTGACCATGACTACACAGATCGAGTAGACAAAGTAGATGACTCTCGTAGAAATGTGATGTGCCAAACTGATCTTACGATGGGAGACTTTGAAGCGATGGCAGAAGAACTACAAACACTCAAAGCTAAGCTTAATTCAAAATTCAAACAAGAAAAAAAGTAGATAACTCTAAAAAACGACGTGAAATGGTGATGGAAGACGTTCTTAACAGTGATGATTCAGTGAAGTTTTATACTGGGATTCCATCACTTGCATGCTTCACGCTACTTTTAAATACATTATTGCCTTATGCAGAAAACATGAAATAATGGGATAAAAATAAATGCCAGCTGTCGAACTACCAGAAAAATCTGGATTTAAAGAAGCCTGGCCGTAAGCGTTCCCTTCAGATCAGTGAAGAGTTTGTACTTGTACTGATGAGGCTAAAATTGGGACTTACAGAGAGGCACCTTGCCGATATATTCTCTGTGACCAAGAGCACAGTAAGCCGAGTTTACATAACCTGGATCCATTTCTTAGCTCTCACTTTCAAGGAGTCATTACTTCGCTGGCCATCAAAAGAAGAGGTCAGGGTGCATATGCCTTCTTCTTTCTCCAAATACCCTGACACTAGAATAATAATAGACTGTACGGAGTTCTTTATTGAAAAGCCCTCTTCTCCAAGTGCCCAAAAGGCAACTTGGAGCGACTATAAACATCATAACACTGTAAAACTCTTGGTTGGTATAACACCATCAGGGGCTTTTTCTTTTGTTTCAAAGTTACGGACAGGGAGTACAAGTGATCGACGTGTAACCCAAGAAAGTGGCCTACTTGATCTTCTACAGGAAGGAGACCATGTTATGGCAGACAGAGGATTTACTGTGAGAGATCTCCTTACTAAGAAAGGAGTAAAGCTCAACATACCACCCTTCACTAAAGGTAATACTTCAACGGAAACTGAAAGGCCACGTTATTTTAAAACATAAATAAGCTATTAAAAAATTGTTAATTTTTGTCAGGTAAGCAGCTGTCAAGAAAAGCACTCAAGCAAACTAGCTCAATTGCAAAAGTCAGGATCCACGTTGAGAGAGCCATTGAACGAATGAAGGAGTTCAGGATCCTGCAAGGGAATATTCCATTGTCAGCAGTCAAGAATATGGATCAGGAAGTCACTATTTGTGCTGCATTGTGTAATCTCGTGCCTCCACTTGCAAAGTAATACACTTGTGTTGAACCTAGTGGCCCACACAGCCATCAATGGGTCTTTAAATGTGGAAGAGTATATTGTTTTACTTAGAGAAAACAAAATCAACATTACCAAGCAATATAAGACAAAATGAAATAACCTTTATTTAAACTGGGAAAACTAGAAAGAAGGTCCAAGTTATGAAACAGTCAGGCACAATTAATTTCTGGCCTAAAAAAACTTTACTACTTTATTGATTAGTAACAGAGACCAAACATTTCTTGCAACAATGATTTTGCTATTCTATACTGTTATTAATCTGTGCAGCAGATCCAAGAAACTTTATTGTGGAAGGAAGGGGAATATGAGAGCCAGCCATTACTTTTAATAGGTGTTGTTTTCTTTCCATTATCTTTATCCATTTCATTAGTAATAGTTGGCTAGATATACAAAGATTTAAATCAATGATTCAAGCTAAAATATTAACAAATGGAGATTATTTCATGACCAAAAGGAAAAAATTAAGTAAATGCATGCACAAGATAAATTCATGACAGTTGCTTGTATATTTTTTGGGTTAACAGCTCTGGCACTAAATAATCTTTATAAAAGGTTGTCAACTTCTTTAACATGGCTTTTCAGAAGTCTCTATTGAACTCCACTTCAACAATCATGATTTCCTTGTTAGTGTAAATAATTAAATCTGCCATTAACAGACCAGTTGTAGCAGGTTCACCTTGGATTTGGTAATACCATTTTGTTTCTCTCTTAAGATGATACTTTCCGTCTACTTTATGTAGATATTCAGATGCAGCAATGTGAGGGGGCAGACTGCGTTTAGAAAAAAGACTTTTTATTTCAATTACCCTCTTTGCACAGCAGAGGCAATGACGAATACCATCAGGGCTTGCACCAAGGTGTGGCCAGGACACATTAACAACAAGGCCACTTTTGCAAATAACCAATCCCTTGTGCTTTTTCTGAAGCTTTTTTAAGTACAAGTCTAATGCCGAGTTCTCCTTTTCATGCCCCCATCTAAATTGCTCTGGTTGCTTTTCTGGTGGAAGGGGATGATAATTTAAAAGTTCTTTTAAAATGTTATCCTTGTTTGTGTTCTCCCGAAGGTGACAAATTCGATAAAAGTTTGACCTGTAAGTCTTCCTGTTCTCTGCTTTGACCAAAAATCAGTCTGCTCCTGGTTCTTTGTTTTCTCACAGATCATGTCAGCTTGGTTTTGAGTTACTGCTATTTCCTCAAAGAATTGGGACACTTTCTCTGCATCAGCTGATTCAATTGGGCCACATTCGGAACAAATCTACCTCTAATTTCGGAAACTGAAAATCTCAACACCCTCTACCTCTTCATCTGCACTGATGAATGATTGCAGAATATCTTCACTTACATTTGGAAGCTCAAGCTGAGGTAACACATGTAGAGCTACAGCACTACTACAGACCTTTTGCAAACCATCTCTAAGCGTTCTGCAAAGTGTACTTGGATCAGGGTTCCTTGTTCTTGGTTCAAAGTTTTCTACAGTGGGGCAAGTTTTTTGTTTTCCATATTCCAATTTTGTAAGTTTAAGGTTTTGTAATAAACAGCAATTGGTGTTTGGTTTTGCACGTTTAATCCATTGACATTCACCTGATGTACAGGACTTCAAATCATTTATCCGAGCAGTGTGTTCAAGGTCAAACAAGACCGCAGCAACATGACGGCAGGTTCCATCCAAACTATGAATATCAAACAAGAAGTTCTTTTAACTTTGGTTAGCACAACATTTACTACACATACATACTACACACTTAAAAATGCTATCCAGTTATAAGAGGAAACAACTATTTTTAAAACTAAAAAAAAACCTGTGAAAAATAAAATATATTATGTCACAATACACATTCAACATGAATAAGCATAGTCAGTCTAAAACCTGAAAAAGTGTTCGGTGGTCAGAATGGTACTGCGAAGAATAGCTAAATAATCTAATTGCATTGTTCTGAAAACGTTTTTAGTGTATAATAAACAGAAGGAGCACAAAATGAACAAGTATGAATGCAGGTTCATAATACTAACCCTCCTTTACAAGGACAAAATCCACTTTTTACAGTTCCGGAGTTTTCCAAAATAACAAATCCATCGTATGTGGCTTTATTTGTATCTGTTTTAGACCTTTCAGTTGGTAAAACTTTGAAGCGAAAAAAGCAATGTTCCATGTCCTTCACCTTATACATTGAACAATCCTGTACATGACCATCTGCAAAAAATTTATACCCTTGCAAGCTTTTAAAAGATTTAAGGTTTTCTGCCGTGTACTCTAACTCAGAACCAATCAAATACGTATAGAGGTCGGCAAAAGTGAATTCAGGAATGCCAGAAAAATCATAGGACCAGTTCTGGATAAGCTCAGGTCGTGGAAGACGTCCTTTGTCGGTTTCCAGTTTCTCTTCGATAACTTTCGCCAAGTCTTCGTCTTCTTCGTCGATCTTTGGTAATTTCGGCGAGCTCTACTAGTTCTGCTTTACGTTTTGCACGACCTTGGTCGGAAACTTGTATTCCTCGTTTTGTCAAATACCCTTTCAACCAAGCAACATTTTTACCTTCGAATTGCTCCGCCATCTTGAAAACTATTCCCCTATGCCTCACTTTCGCGTTCAAATTCACTACCAGTCTCTAGTGGCAAAACATATCGGAATTGGGCTATTAAAAGATTATTTAATTGCAGAAAATGTTCTGTTTTGTTCCCTATTTTGTTGTCAATGAATTTTACATGCAATTTAATTAAATCATTAATCTTATTAAGCAAAGTATCGTGAAATAATGAGCTGACGTTTGGCATTCCCACTTGCGTCTGCTGCAGCAACAATGTCAAATGGAACATTATCTTCAATGTCTTCATCAAAGTCTTGCTCTCGATGCATAAGGGCGAAATTATGCAACACTGCAGTGGCCACAATAATGACGAGGGTATTCGCCAAGGCGGTGCGCAGTCCCAAGTGCAGACACGGAAAACGTCGCTTTAGCAATCTAAAGCATCTCTCAATAACACACCTAGTACGCCTATGTGCAGTAGCGCACCTCTCCTGCATTCTTTGGCTTGAGGATTGGTGTCATCAAGTATGCTCTACAAGCGTATCCACTGTCACCAACAAGAATGCCATCAAGAGCACCATCCCTTAATTTGTCTGCGATCTTGCTGTTCTCAAAAATGCGTGAGTCGTGAGTCGATCCAGGCCAGCGGGCTACAATGTTAGTGATAAAGGCATCGCTATCACAAACAGGTTGGGCGTTGATGGAGTAAAACTGCTTTCTGTTTACAAATGCAATTGCATTTTCTTTGTTTGGACAGACCACTGTGGTTACAATACAGACAAAGAATTCACTGAGGCTATACACAGACTGGCAGAAGAGTTACCAGACAAGCTGATGGAACCGCCTCAGTTTTATTGTCCTTTTCACTGTGTTGTGTTGGAAGCTTTTTACTCCCAACGAGGAGACTACCTGCATTGCAGCAACTCTAAATGTTTGGTGTTTTGTGCTGAAGGCGATGCAGAACCATCTCAAAGCCACAGAAGATTTGCACCAGAGTATCCGAGTAATGCTTTCCTCCACCATATTGAAAAGAAAGAATCTGTCCCTTCATCTAAGTCACATCCAAAACAACCCAGGCCGTTTTGTACCTGAGCTGTCGCAATCCCGACACTAAATTTTTCCAGTGGGGAGATGAGCTGTTGACAGACAACAATCGTCTTATTTTTTTTATTATTATTATTATTTTATTGCTTATCAAAATAATTTGCACAAATATGTAGTACATATAACACTACTATTCTAATACTAATATGCATACCAACACAAAAAAAAATGAATAAGTACTTACACTAACCTACATTACAATAAAATACCATAACAAAAGCCTACTATGTAGATGAATAAAGACTTAAGAAATTATATTTTAATTTATTACAAAGGTATAATGCTTTGCCATTTCTGATAATGAACTAACTCTTTGTTATTTTTCTTAGCTTTAAGTAATTCTCCTTCTTGCGTGTTTTGTATTTTGGCTTTGAGTAACGCCAGGCTTGGTTTAATATTTTTGAAACGACAATAGTAAATGATTTGTTTTCCCATAATAATAAGATGGTTTAGTAGCCTGTTGTCTGGAGCATTGCTGTAATAACCGAATATGATTACCTTGAGGTCAATGTTTTCTACTTCCATATTACTTAGGTTTAGCCAAGCCGATACCGATCGCCAAAATTCTTGTGCATAGCTACAATAAAAAATAAATGTTCAAGGGATTCTTCGTGATTGTGGCAGAATGTACACATGGGAGAGGCAACGAGTTTCATTTTAAAAAGGATTTTATTTGTGTACAGAATGCGGTTCAAGATTTTGTATTGAAAAACTCTGGTGCTGGTGTCAATGGTAGCGTACCCTGGAAGCAAGTAGATGTTTTGCCAGTCCGACTGACTGATTGTATTGTGAAAAGCAGCATTTAATTTGATTTATAAATTCCCAGTAGACAGATTTCGTATTCATCGACATCAGATCAGGAATTTTTACCCTTGACCCACTCGTCTTTTCAGACAATCGTCTTAGGTTGTACGAAGAAAAGTCTACAGCCATCCCTCCATAACTTGTCAAAGATATCAGACAGTGCTGTAACCCTCAGTTGAAATACAAAGCACCCATCAAGTTTGCTCCAGTCAAGCGTCCTCCGGAAGTCAATCATTGATTCATCTTCAGCGATCTGTACCAACCACCGCAGAAACAGATGAAATGGAGAGAAGGTTTTGTCATGACGGATTCCGGCAACAAAATTGTTAGCCCTTATGAGTTTCGTGGCTCGGTCTACACCCGAGCTTGATGATTTGTGGAAAAAGATGAAATGCCAAGGTCCTCCTTACGATTTTAAGTTGCTGAAAAAGCATTACCAGGAGGTGATGAATAACAGAGACATATATTGGCATCCTAGTCTTTAAAGAAATAAGAGGTTGAACTGTTT
>JAJLRJ010000002.1:602887-845387 GCA_024195265.1 Dendrophyllia cribrosa | reverse complement strand
TAAATTTCATTGTTTTTCCAAGTAAGGTTTTTTAATTTTGTAATTTTAATAATTAAAGGCAGTTTTTCCGTTCAATTTTGTTTCTTTACGGTGTCATTTTGAATACTCAATAGGGGTAAACAAATCCGGTTTGACTAGTTTTTCTAGTGAGTGGCCATTTTTAATAATATACACCCAGGCAAACTGGTTTGAACTGGTTTGACCATGACATCTGTGTCTTCTCATTGGCTCATCACCCGTCCTTTGTTCTTTACCTATATAAGTGAACCACCATGTAGTGTATTGCGTGACGTCGCGTCACGCATGTAAGTGAACTGCATATTATGGGATAAATATAGTTGAGTTGAGCACATGGCCGCCTTTGAGTAGTTGTTTGTTTTGTTCGTCGCATCGCTCCTCCCGCGAATACACTTCATTTGGCGACGAGGATCTAACATGGCGAGCTTATTTGGTAGAGTAGATGCATTTGACGAGAAGACTGAAACCTGGGAGCATTACACGGAGCGTTTAGGACATTATTTTGATGCGAATGGAATCGGCGATGAGTCCACGGGGGACAAAGCGAAACGGCGGGCGATCCTGTTGAGTGTGTGTGGAAGCAAGATTTACAAGTTGATGTGTGATCTCCTAGCCCCAGAAAAACCAGGAGTAAAGTCGTACCAGGAGCTGGTTAAGCTTATTCAGGATCATCTGACCCCAAAACCGTCAGAAATTGTACAAAGGTTTAAGTTCAATAACCGTTTTCGTAACGAAGGAGAATCAGTGGCAGATTTTGTGGCGTCGCTGAGGAATTTGGCCGAACATTGTGAGTACGGGGATACCCTTGAGACTATGCTAAGGGACAGGATTGTGTGTGGAATTCGGGATGAGAAGATACAACGTCGTCTTCTTGTGGAAAAGAAATTGACCTTCCAGAAGGCATATGAAATTGCAACCACGATGGAAATCACTATGCAAAATATGGCAGTGCTTCAGGAATCGAAGGAGTCGGAGGCGGTGAACCAGGTAACTGTACAAGCGAAAGGGGCGGACGGACGACGCATACCGCGCAACTCTCCTTGTTTTCGGTGTGGAGGGAATCATAGTGCACAAACTTGCAGGTTTAAGGAACTAAACTGTTTTTATTGCAAGCAAAAAGGTCACGTTGCCGATAGATGTCCAAATCGCAACTTAAGTCAGCCGAAAGGTGAGAGGCAAGATTTTCAGCCAAAAAGAAGTGACCAGAGGAGATCTCCAGGTCAGCAAAGGTCAGGTAGTTTACACCAGTTAGAGGATGTTGTTAATATTTTTGATGAGGATGCTGGGGAGGAGGGAGATGTGTATGGCCAACTGTTTTGTGTGAATTCAAGTAGAGGCCACAACCCTTACAAAGTGACAGTGCTAGTGAATGGAGTGAATGTCACCATGGAAATTGATACTGGGGCATCAACAACCGTTGTTGATGAGAAAACTTTCCACACTTTGTCCCAGCCAGGTAGAGGGTTGAAATTGAATGCTGTGAATACTGTTTTGCGTACCTATACAGGGGAGGTTATTCCTGTGGTGGGGGAATGTGAGTTGGAAGTAGAGTACAATGGTTTTAAAGGCAGTTTACCAGCTGTGGTAATCAGTGGAGAGGGTCCATGCTTAATGGGTCGTAACTGGCTCCAGCGCATTTCTTTAAATTGGAGTGAAATTTTTCATTTAGCTACCGTGGATAAGCACTTGAATGAGATGTTGGAGACACACTCCTCGGTCTTCCAAGAGGGTCTGGGTAAAGTAGAAGGAGTGAAGGCGAAAATTTATGTCGATCCCACCAAGAGGCCACGATTCTTCAAGGCCAGGCCTGTAGCCTATGCCCTGCGTGAAAAAATTGAAACAGAATTGGATCAACTAGTCAAAGAAGGAACTATAGAACCGGTTGAATTCTCAGAATGGGCCACACCCATCGTCCCCATTGTCAAAGAGGATGGCACTATCAGAATTTGTGGGGATTACAAGCAAACGATTAATCAAGTAGCCCAGTTGGACAACTACCCCATTCCCAAGATCGAAGATTTGTATGCAACCTTGGGGGAGGGTATGGAATTCACAAAGCTGGATTTAAGCCAGGCTTACCAGCAGTTGGAGCTGGACGAAGAATCCAAGGATTATACAGTCATCAACACCCACAAGGGTCTATTCAGATACAACCGACTTCCATATGGCATTTCATCGGCTCCAGGCATTTTCCAGCGCACGATTGAAAGTCTCCTCCAAGGAATCCCGCAAGTTGTAGTCCGAATTGATGACATTCTTGTGACAGGCAAGACAAGAAACAAGCATTTGGAGCATCTAAAGGAAGTGTTGGCACGATTAGACAAGGCGGGCATCCGCCTAAAGCTAAGGAAGTGTGTTTTCCTACAAAATCAGGTGATTTACTTGGGACATTGCATCAACAAAGACGGCATACAACCCATAGAAGGCAAAGTAAGAGCCATCCAAGAGGCACCTGCACCCACTAATGTCAAGGAACTTCAAGCCTTTTTGGGGATGTTGAATTATTATGCTTGCTACTTGCCAAATTTGTCCACTGTCTTAGCCCCTTTACATGAACTGCTTGCCAAGGACTGCAAATGGACATGGGGTAAAAGACAGGTGGAAGCCTTTAACCGAGCTAAGGGCATGTTGAATTCCTCAGATCTCTTAGTTCATTATGACCCTAGTAAGGAACTTGTATTGTCTTGTGACGCCTCACCCTACGGATTGGGAGCGGTCCTCTCGCACATTGTCGATGGAAAAGAAAGGCCTATCTCGTACGCCTCGAGGACTCTATCACCTGCAGAACGAAACTATGCCCAATTGGATAAGGAGGGAGCTGCGGTGATATTCGGACTGAAGAAGTTCCACCAGTATCTGTACGGACAGAAATTTACGATTTTTACAGATCACAAGCCACTTTTGGGCCTGTTTAAGGCAGACAAAGCTGTTCCAACAATGGCATCACCGAGAATTCAAAGGTGGGCTTTACTTCTGGCAGCCTATGACTATGAACTTGTTTACCGAGAGGGATGTAAACACGGCAACGCTGATGGCCTCAGTCGGTTACCTTTGCCAGATACGGTGGCAAAGGTCCCCATACCTGGTGAAACCATACTCTTGATGAGCCAGTTGGAAGTTCTGCCAGTGGGTGCCGATCAAATTGCGGATTGGACAGCCTCAGACCCTGTGCTACAGCAGGTCCTAAGAAGAGTCCAGCAGGGCTGGGGTGATAAATGCCCTGATAAAAGCCTGGAGCCTTTCTACGTGAGGAGAGACGAATTAAGCACACACAATGGATGTATATTGTGGGGGAACCGCGTGGTCATACCAGCTCGGGGCCAGCGACAGCTTCTGGAGGACCTGCACACCGCCCACCCAGGAATAGTTAGAATGAAAAATCTTGCGCGTAGCTACCTTTGGTGGCCTGGGCTGGATGCCGACATTGAAGAAAAGGTCAAGTCATGTGAAGTATGTCAGCTACATAGGACAGCACCGGCTGCTGCACCCCTTCATCCTTGGAAATGGCCTGAGAAACCGTGGTCCCGCATTCACATAGACCATGCAGGGCCATTTATGGGACAGTTATTTTTTATTGTGATCGATGCATATAGCAAGTGGATTGAGGTATATCCAACATCCAGTACCAGTGCGACAGCTACTATAGAGATTCTAAGAAGAGCTTTTGCCACCCATGGATTACCTGAAATGGTAGTCTCAGACAATGGCACTGGATTCGTAAGTGAAGAATTTGAAAACTTCATGACCAAAAATGGAATTTTACACGTGAAAACGGCCCCTAGGCACCCTTCGTCTAATGGCCTGGTGGAAAGATCAGTTCGTATTTTCAAAGACGGGATGAAGAAGCTGGAAGGATCTGGAGGTACAGTGCACACCAAACTAAGCAGATTCTTGTTGGCCTATAGATCAACGCCCCAAACAACAACTGGAGTTACACCGGCAGAGTTGCTGTTCAACCGCCGTCTATGAACCCGACTGGATCTCATTCGACCAGACGTAAGGCATCGAGTGGAAACCCAACAATTGTCACAGAAGGAGCAGCATGACAACACAAGGACAGCGCGACAATTTGCAGAGAGAGACAAGGTCCTTGTGAAGAATTTTAGTCCGGGGCCCAAATGGAAGAAGGCACACATTGAAAGTAGAACTGGCCCACTGTCATATACGGTCAAGTATGAAGATAGGGTGGTAACCCGTAGGCATGTGGATCATCTCCTTAAACGCCATGACGTGCCCTCGAGGGAGGATGACGTTCTGCCTGACTCATCTGTGCACGCCGAGCAAAACCTGGGACAGTCCACGGCAGAAAAGGAACAAGAGAACATGGCCACTGAGGAAGTTTCCACTAATACAGGGGAGTCAAACACAGGACCTCAGGCAAGGAGGTCTCAGCGCACAAGGAGAACCCCAGAATACTTAAAGGACTATGTGACTGTTTGAGCATTTGATTACGGTTGAGTTTATTGATCATTCTGTGATTGCTAAATACATTCAGACACTATGGAACAATCAGTTGACCTTATTGGGACTGTGTTTTTTGAACTAGGGGGGGAAAAGATGTAGTGTATTGCGTGACGTCGCGTCACGCATGTAAGTGAACTGCATATTATGGGATAAATATAGTTGAGTTGAGCACATGGCCGCCTTTGAGTAGTTGTTTGTTTTGTTCGTCGCATCGCTCCTCCCGCGAATACACTTCACACCACCCGGCTGGTCGGGCGGATACGTAGCACCACTACACCATACACTTCTCTGTCAATTTTATTAAACCCAAATAATGAAATTCATTTTTTCCTCCCCCTGTACGGACAAGACATGCATCTCATTACCACCCCCTGTATGTACAAGGCTTGCATCTCATTTCCTCAAAACCGGTACAGTTTCCCTGTTCAAATTGGTCCCAGCTCATTAACTCAAGGCTGCTGCATACATGAATAAATTGGTGTAGTCATCCCGGATAGATTACTAAAGCATGAATTTCAAATAATGTCATATTTCATTCTCAATTATGAGTCCACCTTTTTTTGCTTGCCTTGTGCTTGATTTTCGCTTCTTGCATTCACTTTTCAAAATTTTTTAAAATGGCTTGTGCTCAAGAAATTGCATTTACTTGTTTTATCTGCCTTGAAGCAGACATCAACGATCCCGAAGGCAAAACTGCAACAATGCTTAGATGTTGTGGAAGCTTTGTCCACAGAAATTGTCAGATGGAGAGGGAAGAAACGTTTGCTGAAAACCACTGTGTACTGTGCCGACAAAGACTCCCCGGTACAGAAAACCGAGAGGAGCCAGACGAGTGTTTGGTAAGAATCTCTTCAAAATTTTTGTACTGTTAAATAAGAGAAACATGCTTAAGTTTTTTCCCGACCTTGTTTTTAAATTAGTAAACTAACCGTAAATATTATTGTAGGTGATGATGAAATTGTACAAGAAGAAGAAGAGAAGCCACTAATAGTATTTGGTAAGAATCTCTTTGAAATGAATTATTATAACAAAAAGGAAACTTTATTGAGGTTCTTTCTCGACTTTGTTTTTAAGGTAGAAAACTTACCTTTATAACTTTATCTTTCGTAACGAACACTATTCAAAAACACGGCACTACTATGGGTACGAAAATGGCACCAGCGTATGCGAACCTCTTTATGGGTGATCTCGAGAGAAAAGCATTGGAAGGAATTCCACACAAGCCATACATCTGGTGAAGATATATAGATGATATTTTCATGATATGGACATTGGACAAACAAAAACTTGACGACTTCCTACTCTATCTTAACAATATCCTTCCGACTATTCCTTTTCTTGACGTCAACATTCAACTTAATGATTGCAAAATAGAAACTGATCTCTACTGTAAACCAGCAGACAAGCATCAATACCTCCTACATAGCTCAAGTCATCCACATCACACTAAGTAAGCTATTCCCAACAGGCTTGCCCTTCGGTCACACCACATCCATTCCACTGAAACAAATTTAGAAAATAGATTGAAAGAACTCCTTAAGAATTTAGTGAAGAGAGGATATGATAAAAGATTCGTAAAAGATTAGATAAATCGATTGAGTCTCATCCCAAGAGAAGACTAACTTTGGAAGAGCATCAGCAGAAACGCCACGAAACGGACTGAGTACCTTTTAGTAATCACTTACAATCCAGCACAAGGAAACACTCAAAAATTACTTCACAACAAACAACCTCTTCTTCATTCCTTGGCCTACTGTAAAGAAATCTTCAAAGAAACAACTGTTGTATCATATCGACGTTCTCCTAACCTCCGTGACTTACTTGTACGCGCTAAACTTATCCATTTTTCTACGTTAACTCTGGCCTCTCCCGAAACGTTCCACTGCAAATCAAAACACGGCTGTCTGACCTGTCCACAGATTGAAAATGGTAAATCGTCATACTCTTTCACCTCTACAAATGAAACCAGGCAAATAAAACAGCGTATAACCTGCAACTCTAAAAACTTGATTTATACGATTGAATGCAAAACATGTAACAAGCAATATATTAAACCCACACTTCGCGAATGTTTTACTGAACATAGACAAGCCACTAATAACACAAGTCACACAAATGCATCTGCTGCAGTTCCTACCCACTTCACCCTACCAGGTCACTCCATTGCAGATATAAAACTCGTTCCTCTGGAACCAATGCCGACAAAAAACACCTCCCGCCGCAAAGCAAGAGAAGCCTATCTCATTCCAAAGGCAAAACATTAACACAGATATGATGAACATTGAAGTGGATGATATTTACGATAACTATGATATGCTTTATTTTATAAGTTATCAGATTTACTAGCCATTGTTTTGTACCTACATTTAATACGTCATTATATCTTGTTACAACTTAGTTAATAGATATTTTTCATGTAATCTTATATTAGCCTATCGTGTACTTGTTATCTTTATTCAAATTTAAGAGCCGTTGTATATTATTTTCACTCCTACACTGGCCCTGAAGAAGACTAGTTCAACTAGTCGAAATATTGGCCATTAAACCTGCCATTAATTTCCGTTGTACTACCCTTGCATTTTAAACGTCTAACTACACTTTGGGTGACATCTAGTACTCGCATCCCTTCATAAAGGAGATCCGAAAGAAAGTTACCACTATTTATCAGTGTCGAGTGGTCCTCTGCATTTTAACGTTTTATTCACTTTCAGTGCTAATAGGAAGCCAAGCTCAAGACTGTAAACGAGGCAGACTGAATGGTCTACAGAACCAACAAACAGTAACGCCACTTAATAAATTCAAAATGGCAGGGGCATGTAATTAGTTCAAAATGGCCGAGGTATCTAATTTATTCAAAATGGCGGGACTCAATTACTTGATCGGTTAACAAGTAACCAAAATCCCAAGTATCCAATGCAGTTTCCATTTTAGTTTCCTCCCATGTCTCCATTGCTTGTATCAGTTCCTCACCAGTCATAGACAGGTCTTCAGGATTGTTAGAAAATAAGGCTTCTGTCACTGCCAAAGTGAAATTCAGGTGAAGGAGGAGAGTCAGGAAAAACATGTAGTTCATTTGCTAGATCAGTAAACCAATGACCTGCTTCCGCGTCTTTTTCTGCTCGTACAAGCAATCTTCGTTTCGTGGCTTCGATATTTTCTTCTTTAAACTGACGTTGTAACCAACGATCATGAAATGGAACCATATGGTGTTGTTCAACAATTGGAGCTGAATAGACCAATTTCGACATATTAAAATTCAACTTGAAACAAAAGACATCACTGCGAGGCTTAGGGGAATGATAGCAGGGATTTATATGGTTTATTCCCCTAAGCCTCGTAGTGATGTCTTTTGTTTCAAGTTGAATTTTAATATATCGAAATTGGTCTATTTTCTTTGACATTTACAACAAAACGTTTGGTTTTGTTTACCGCTAAGTATGTGGTATTTTTACTGCGCTTCACAGTTATTTATCTTGGTGTTTTACAATTATTTGTTTTTGTGTCTCTGAAGGTCCAAACAACATGCTTCATTTGTTTGGAGGACAACTGGAACTTGCCTAATTCAAGTAGTCGGGTGTTTCCTCACAAATGTGTATCGTTGGGTCGTCTTCACTTAAAAAACAGCCAATGCAATATTGACGTCCTAAATCACTTAGGATTTCTATGAGACGATGCTCTGTATCCATTTCCTCTTACGCTCTCACGCTCAAGTGTGTTCACGTTTATTTATAACAACAAAATAGAACGTTTCTTTTTTTTTGTTATTTAAACTCGTTTTTAAAATGGAGACAAATTGTATGTTGTTTTATTTAAATGATGTATGAATAAAAGGATTGGTTGCTCAGTTTCTCTTTTCTTGTGACTGGTATCATCGTAAATGATCAGTTCTCTTTTTTCCCCCGTCTCTTTGTGGCATTCCTGTCGTTCATACCACGTGTCTTTGATACCCACTCCCCATTCCCTGTTGGCGATGATGATGGTCTCCAAGATGTCACGTCGTTTTATTGTCATTTTTTGGGCTTCCCTCTTCAATCTTCTTTTTTTGTTGATTTCTCTGTTTCGAACGTGGTATATAGTCTCTCTTTCTTCATTCACCTGAAGGGGTAGAACTTTTGGATTTAATCCTGTGAACTTGACTTTACTGGGCCTCTCGTTAACGCGGAACTTAACGCAATTGACCTGCCAATGAAATCCAACCATTTTTAATCCGTAATTGTGAACTTAAAACGTGAAGTAAAATACAGGAGTGGCAAATCATATTTATACCTTTCAAAAGTCTCTGTTTTATAAGTTTCAAAAAGAAATAAAAAAAATGAATAAACAAACACTTTATTGTCTTAAAAGATGCCTTTTGTTTGTATTAACAACAGCGCAGCTGGTTGCATACTAATCTCAATACAATTCTTTTATACATCTTTTTTAACCAAACACAACATAACGCGGGTGTTTTAAAAATCCGTCAGTTTTTCGATTTTCACCACACGATATTTGAACTCGCAGAAGAGAGAAACACTGAAAGAGCATGGCGTCATCAATCGAAAGACAAGGTTTGTTATGCTTGAGTTTATTTTATTACAGTTCTGAAATAATTTCGTATTTTGCCATAGATTTCTAATGCCCCATTCACACCAACGGTTAAACATGTTTAAATGTTGTTTAGTTTAACTAGGTTTTTAGCCTCTATCTTGAAAAGTTTTAAATGTATATGACTCAAACTACCTGGAATGGTTGTAAAGTCAATAAAGTTTCTTTTAGTAAAGATTTCACTTCAAATATTACCGGAGGTTAGGAGATATTTTTCTAAACCTGTTTTAAACTAAACAACATTTAAACATGTTTAAGCATTGGTGTGAATGGGGTATTAGTCTGCGATATATTTTTTTTCTATCCAGTATCCTGTATCATCTACACGGAAGAAATGACAAACGATTTGATAAGAAAGGAATGCTGCGGCCTGCAAATTCACCGGCAGTGCGCGGAAAGATGCAAGGCAATATGACAGACGCTGTCCACACTGCCGGCAATGACAGACGCCTCCAAGGCATATGGTATGTTAACATGATTTCTTTACCCCAAGAAAAAAATAATCAAGAATCAGTTTTCTGTATGCTTATCCTGATTCCCACTCCTTTTATACTTTCTTGTCCGTAGATACGAGATACTATCAATCATATTATAGTGTGCAACTGTAATGTCACGCGCCATCAGTTCAACACATCTAATTTGAATTTCGACTTTCAATACGCACTTTGCACTTTTTGTTTAAATAAATTTAACTTAATTTCATCATAAGCATTGTACTTTTCTTTCTTTTTTTGACAAATGTTTTTGTTTGATTATTTATTTTTAGCCATTTAGAAGACAAACCAATAACGCCAGGCGACGATTAATTTTTTAATGCCAGTGTATCAATTATTGTAAATAGTTATTTTTTTTCCTTCATCGTGTAAATACCCTTTTTTCTGTCGTCGTTTTTTCTGTATTTTCGAATATTATACTGTAAATAGGATCAAGTCAAGAAAAAAACTGTAATACAAATAAATTTATATCTTTTATTGACGAACAACTTCTGTGGTAATGTTTTTTACATAAGGTGGGACGGGGTACGACATTTGCGAATTCCAAGGAGCAGCTAACTTATCATTCCAACAAGTTACAAAAATGTAATGTGGCCAGCCATAGACTTTCTCGGCATCATAAAACACTCGCGAAGGCGTAAGACTTAAGTAAAACATTGAATGTTTATAAAATCGTTCTATGTTCATCAAATAGCTTTCCACACAGTTTGTTTCACTTAGTGTTACATTTCCACGTAAGGCCACTTTAGTTTGTAATCGCTATAACTCCTTTGTTTTGCACGGAAAATTTCTCAATTTCCTTTCAAAGACAGTTCATTTACTTACCTTTAAAACGTTAAATGGTTGGCGACCTTCCCCAAGTATTAAAGAAATTATACCATTTTTCGCAAAACTAGTAAGTTGCCCAGTTTCCGGCCAGCTAGCCCAGTTTCCGGCCACCGACTTAAAGTAAATTTTCCTTGAAACCGCTCGACGTAAACCGACTTGTAAGTCCCTTGATAATAGTGGTCGCCTAGTTATAAATATCAGGTAAGTTTCAATATTAAGCTTTGTCGCCTACTGTTTTACTATTCAAAATACGTATGACCTTAGTGACCCGGAAGCGTGTCTTCCGCAGTTTGTTGACAGACTACTACAAAAACAAATCATGACTTACGTACTTTTAGTCACGCTATACATGCATAAGCTGTTGTTAATTCGTAATCTTTGTTACACTAACACATGTATCTTTAATTTCTCGACCAGGAAATTTTAATATTCGGTTCTTTCACTTAATAAGAAATAGGTTTTGAGCAATGTGTCTTTTAGTGGCCGGAAACTGGCACACTAGGTCGAAATCTTCGCTGAGAGTTGACTGCTAAAATTTCAGGAACAGCCCTATTCCAGCTGACGATGATAGATTCCCCAATCACTTTCATCTTTAATCTAATATTTGTCCAAAAATTATGAAGCTCCTTGAGATATTTCCTGTGAAACGAGCTATTTGTTTATCTACGGTAGTTTTGATGTGCAGTGAAACGAGCCAAAATTAATCGCTAAACGTTCAATCACCTGGACAAAACATTTCCTTCCTCAGCCGTTCCTTGTTCAAAAAGAACGCCAAAACCACCAATGTGTAGCGGAAATGTTCGTCTTTCTTTCGAAACGCTTCGGTGGACGAAAATTTAAAACTCCGACGAACATAACCGACGTAATTTTTTTTTGGCCGGAAACTGGTACTGGCCGGAAACTGGGCAACACACTGTATACTGTAAATAGGATCAAGTCAAGAAAAAAACTGTAATACAAATAAATTTATATCTTTTATTGACGAACAACTTCTGTGGTAATGTTTTTTACATAAGGTGGGACGGGATACGACATTTGCGAATTCCAAGGAGCAGCTAACTTATCATTCCAACAAGTTACAAAAATGTAATGTGGCCAGCCATAGACTTTCTCGGCATCATAAAACACTCGCGAAGGCGTAAGACTTAAGTAAAACATTGAATGTTTATAAAATCGTTCTATGTTCATCAAATAGCTTTCCACACAGTTTGTTTCACTTAGTGTTACATTTCCACGTAATCTTAAGCCAATCTTATGAAAACGAGAGCTCACTGTAATTCTATACCAAGGCTTCTTTTGTGGAAAATGATGACTTGACCAAGCAGTATCTTCATCATCGATGTCGTCTCGTGTCTTGTCCAGTAAGGTTGGCTTAGCTTCACATGCTTTTTCCAAGTCCACAAAGAAACTTTGCAAATACTTTAAACGAATAGGGTCGTTGCAAGGCCATTCCGTAAGTTCACTATAGGCTAATCTAGGTCCATCATTTTCATCCGACATGTCTACTGTAGAATAGAGTCTTTGATGTTTCTTCACTCATTGACTTAGTGTTCCACAACACCAAACTGTCTTTTATAGCAAGGTCGTGTTTCTTTTTTTAGCGCATACAAAAGTAACCAATCTTCGTCTAAAGGTTTTTGCTCTTGACTCATTACATAGACCTGTTCTTGCTTTAGCATCTGAAACTTAAACCTTTTCAAAAACTTACAATGCTCTAAAATCTTAGCAATACGATCTCTGTAACGTACAAGTCTTGGGCCACTTTTCGTTTCAGCTCTTCTTCGAACAGTTTAAACACCTTTTCCAAATAACAATGAATGAGACTTTCATACGAGTACTGTAAACAAACATCATGGTCGACTTGACTAGTACCCCATTCACACCAACGCTTAAACATGTTTAAATATTGTTTAGTTTAAAACATGTTTAGAAAAATACCGCCTAACCTCCCGTAATATTTGGAGTGAAATCTTTACTAAAAGAAACTTGGACAAAAGGACTAATGAACTAGCGTTGCCCGGCTGAAATGTTTTGTTATGTTATGTGTAACTTGTATCGTATCTACTTCAGATAAGTCTGGACAAAGGGACTAATGAACTAGCGTTGACATTTTGCTTATAAAAAGATTGTCCAGTCGAAGGTGCCAACTCTCTAGTGTTAAAAGAAAAGCATTTAGGTTTTTCTAGTCAGTTTTAGCATAAAAACCAACGTGGACAGAGGGACAAAATTCGTTTTCGGTGAATAATCTTCGGATAGTTTTTTGGATATAGTTTCGAATATAGACATAGTTTTCGGTGTTGCTTGACAGTCATTGAATATAGGTCCTTCTCGTGGACATTTTCTTGGTAGCAGAGCGAGGTTTTAGCGGTCATGTCAGTGATGAACGGCGAAGTAGCGAACGACGGCGATGAAGAGGCAACTAGCGGCGAAATCGAGGAGCGAATAGAGGACTTTAAGCAGGTCAAAGCTAGAGAGAAATCAGCCTTTACTCGAATGAAGAACAAACTGCTTCGCATGGTAGATGAACAAGATTATCCAAGCCGAAGAGAGATAAAAGAAATGTGTCAGCAACTCAGCGATGCCCAGGAACGTGCCATGGAAACTATGAATCGTCTTTCAACGGAATACGCGCTCCTTAAGGACAGGGAGAAGAGGAAAAAGGTCGGCGAGGAGATGGATAAATTGGAGCTAGAATTTTCGGAAGCGAACGAGAAAGCACAAGAGTATTTAGATGCCCGTAAAGATGAGTTGTCGAGTCTGGCGACCGAAGCGTCAGAGAACACCCGTCGTCGTCGAATTATAGAAAGCGTGGCAAAGAAAAGCGCGGAACAAATTCAAAGGGACGAAACAAAGCGTAAAAAAGAAGTTGATGAGTACAAAGAGACATTACGGGAATTAAATCGTCATTACAAAGAGGCATTCGACTCAGGAGGTCGTGAATCTAGGAAAGAACCGTACGAAGAGCGAACGCTTGGTCGGGATATGTGGAATCAACTTAAGCTAGTTTCCATTCCAGTATTTAACGGCAACAAGAGAGCTTACGAAGGATGGAAAGCAGCGTTCATGGCGTGCGTTGATCAAGCACCGGCCACACCCGAGTACAAATTGCTTCAACTCCGACAGCATTTATCAGGAGAAGCCCTTAAGTTGGTGGAACCTTTAGGACATTCAGCTGCCGCTTACGACGCAGCAGTAGCTCTACTGGAACGCAAATTCGGCGGAGAAAGGCGAAAATTAGCATTGCGTCTCGAGGAGCTGGAAAACATCAAATCCCTTCGTCCGGGAAACGCGGGAGACATCGAAAGATTTGCAGATTTATTGGACGTAACTATCGTAAACCTTAAAGAGGCTAATCGTCACGACGAACTCGGAAAAGGAACATTGTATATTACGCTATGCAAGAAACTGAACGAAGCGATGCTTGCCCAATACCATCGTTGGATTTTTGAGAACCGCCGCTGGGAGTCAGTTGAGACCCTTAAGGAATTCGTCGTACAGGAAGCGGAATTTCAAACAGTAGCATCGGAGACCATTCGAGGAGTAACTTCGTCGAACAAGAGCGTTGATTCAAGACGTAATCGGAGTGAGAAGGCGTTCTTCGGGAATGCTCAGGATTCGGAAACTCAGAAATTTCGCCCTTGCAGAGTGTGCAAAGGACATCACGGAGTTTGGCGTTGTGACAGATTCAAAGAATTGCCAGTTCAAGAAAGATGGGATACCGCAAAACGCTTGAAGCTGTGTTTTCGCTGCCTAGGAGGAGACCACCGCGGTCAAGCGTGTATCAGAAGTAGAGAGTGTGGAATAAACGACTGCAAAGACAATCACAATAGACTCTTGCACGTAAGCAAAGAAAAAGCTCAAGCAGATCAAAGACTTCCGGTTGGGACTGGACCAACAACAGGCACAAACGAGGCAGCTCATGGAATATCAAGCACTAAAAGTGAAACGGAACCTGAAAACGAAAAAGTGCCATTGGTTGTGTTACCCCCTCAGGAACCTGGTGACAAACAAGCAGAGAGATCACACACAACTACAACAGTAGAGGAAACACAATCAAGCTTTCTTGCTCTGCGAACAGTTCCTGTGATTCTTAAAAATCGTAATCGTGCAATCAAAGTGAATGCCTTACTTGACGAAGCTTCAACCAAGACATACATAAATGCTGACGTGGCAAGTGAACTCGGACTTCAAGGAGATTCGCGGAGAGTGACTGTGAACGTTCTGAACGGTCAAACTGAAACGTTTGAGACTATGCCCGTTGATGTTGAACTCGAGAGTTTGGACGGCAGCGTGAACAAAACTCTCAGTGCATTCACTACCGAAAAGGTCACAGGAAACTTAGAGGCAATCGATTAGAGAAAGCATGCTAACAAGTGGCCACACCTGAGAGGAATCCAGTTCCCGAAACCTGGACCACAACCCCTGGTGGATATTTTAATAGGAGTTGATCACGTCGATCTGCACTATTCTTTCAAGGATGTCAAAGGAAGACTAGGCGAGCCAGTAGCCAGATTAACCCCCTTAGGATGGACGTGCGTGGGACCTGCCAACACCCAGAGAAGCGGAGACCTGCAGACCAATTTCACACACACTTACTTTGTCAGAGAGCGGCAAGAAAACTCAGACGAGATAAGCGGCTTGCTTCGAAGATTCTGGGAAATCGAAAATTATGGGACATCAACAGAGTTCCACCCGTTGACCATAGACGAGCAAGCTTCTCTAAAGAAACTGGAAGAATCAATTAGACATGTTGATGGCAGATATCAAGTTGCAATTCCCTGGAAGGATGACGAACCTGCATTACCAAACAATTACGAAATGGCACTGCGCCGACTATTAAGCACTGAAAAGCGGTTGCTGAACAATCCAGGGATAGGCGAGGCCTATACCAACAACATCAACCAGTACCTTGAGAAGGGATACACCCGCAGAGTGGACCGCACAGAGAGGAGCCCCCCAGGGACGTGGTACTTGCCTCACTTCCCGGTTGTAAGGCCAGACCAAACAACGACAAAGACTCGCATCGTATTTGATGCTTCTGCTAAGTTTAAAGGAGTCTCCCTAAACGACGCCATCTACCAAGGTCCAAAGTTACAGAGAGAATTAACAGATGTTCTACTTCGTTTCCGAAAAAACCCCGTGGCATTGATGTGTGATATCGCTGAAATGTATTTGAGGATTGAAGTCACCCCCAAAGATCGACCATATCAGCGTTTCTTGTGGAGAACATTGAATCAAGAGAGAGCACCGGACGAATACGAGTTCAATCGAGTCGTTTTTGGAATTAACTCCTCACCGTTTCAAGCCCAATTTGTTGCTCAGACGCATGCAGAAAAACACAAAGACGAGTTCCCAATGGCCGCAGAGACAGTGCTGAAATCAACCTATATGGACGACAGTATGGACTCAGTCGCAGACGAGAGTCAAGGCATCAAGCTCTACGAAGAATTAAATCAGCTCTGGTCCAAGGCAGGGATGCAAGCTCATAAGTGGCTATCAAATTCGACCAAGGTGCTCGAAAGAATACCTGCAGAGAGCAGAGCATTAGAAGTCCACCTAGCGAGCGATGGACTACCGATGGTGAAAACACTTGGAGTCACGTGGTTGCCTGGAGAAGACGTTTTCACGTTCAACGCCAACCCTCCGGAGAAAGACTTTCCGTTTACTAAACGGAACTTCCTCAAGAAGATCGCCAAGTTATTTGATCCGGTTGGCTTTTTAGCACCATTTAGTATTCGCGCCAAAATCTTACTTCAAGAAATGTGGACCGCTGGGATGGACTGGGACGACTTATTCCTGGGAGATCTAGCCAGTAAAGCGCGTAAATGGTTCAAAGAATTGGAAGACCTGCCTATTATCAAAGTTCCTCGATGTCTACGTTTAGGACAAGAGGAAGAAATGTTGTCGCAAACATTACATACTTTCGTGGACGCATCACAAGACGCCTATGGAGCGGTTGTCTACTCAAGAGCAACCTACAAGAGCGGAGCAATATCTAAAAGGTTTGTGGTCGCAAAGTCAAGAGTAGCACCCCTTGCAGCTACAAGCATTCCACGACTGGAGTTGATGGCCGCAGTTCTAGGATTAAGAATGGCAGAGTCCATTTCAAGAGTTTTGAACGCCAGTTTGGATCAAGCAACTTTCTGGTCGGATAGCATGCCCCACCTTGCAGCATCCTAACGTGAACCAAATGGACCTTCATACCATCCTTTAGATCGACTCTTTCATTTGACTGTAAAACTCGTTATGACTTGTAGCCAATCACCTGTCACATTTGGGTGAATGAAACTTATCGAAGCAATTTCTCAGAATTTATCACACAATAATCATTGAAACTTTGCAATGTATTGCAGAAATACTTCATGTTTAAAACTACATCAAAAGATTTAAGAAAATAAACAGATTGAAATTTAAATAAGCAAAAGAAGCACTCAAAAACATGGAAATTACTGTGTAACGCGTAACAGCTCATTTGCATGAACAAGGTAAAAAACTATTTTTCATCCTCGAACCCATCACAATTTCCAAATCTTTTTCAGTCTACACTTGCAACAAGACAAAACAACACAACAGCCAAAGTAACAATGTTCATGCTTTATTTGCCAATCTGCAATAACTAAAAACTTAAAAGTTGTCTTTGTGTAACGCTGCAATCATGCCAAAGCTTCTGCCCACACAACAACTGGATTGGTGACTTCCATCGGACACTGCAAATAAACTGTCTTGGGTTAAAAGAAAGTTCATATGAAGATGTACATGTTGTGATGAGTTAAATCCACAATTCCTTATAGCAGCTGAGAAATAAAAGATTTCCTTGATCGGAAACGCTTTTGTTAAGCTTTTGACATGAAATAAATTCACTGTTACTTACCTGCAGAATAGGCCATATCTTGGCTTCTGGATGTCGCTCTGTGCTGTAACTCGGCCACAGTACAGTTCATTTATGGATTTCTACACTACCATCGTTTTGCAGCCTAATAATTTATGGAACTAAAGATATTCCACAAAATCTGAGTCGGAAACACAAAGTTAGATAGGCCAAAAGTTTGACTGTTTGCACTGAGTGAGGAAACAGAACCCTCCTCTGCAAATTTTTGCAATCCAAAATGGAGTTTCCTTCGGTTCAATGTTTGTCACATGCTTGCTAAGGTTTCTGGGGGTTCTATGAAAGAATTCAGGGGTGGGTATTGTCAGCCATTTTGGCAGCCATCTTGGATCTGAACTTTAAAGCAGTTTTTAGTCGTTTTATCACACAAAATAAGAAAAACCTTTTGACTTTCTTAAAATATTATCACATAATGCAGGTGGAAAAAGTAATTTTAACGTGTTTGCATTCTTCCTTGACAAAATAAAATTAAAATACAATTTACTACACCCACAAAGGACTATGGGTAGAGACAAAACTAAGCCCAATGGAGTGGTCGATCCATTACATTTTTTAAAAAAAAATTTGTTTGGTGAATTCTACGTGCATTTAAATGGGAAAGATGATTTTGAGACAAAAACTGTACAATAATATTTTTTGATGTGTGTTACACAAATGTACCGGATGATTGTGCTACAAGTCTATGCGAATACTGAGGAAACACTCAGGATCGAAAAACACCAATCGAAACCTTTTTGAAACAATATACATAGGTTTTTTTTTGTTAAAAACTGGTTTTAAACAAGAAATTATCTGGTTTCACAAAAGTTCATTTCATTCCTATTGTTTGACATTGAAGAGATAATAGAGTTTTGACATTAACCAATCAAAAAATAAAGCATTTTCCTCATGCGTCCGCGTTCACTGTATAATCAACTGGAGCTTGAAATCGTAGGATCGAAACGCACCAATCAGATAGCTCGCAAATCTTTCGACAGTGAAAATTTTTAAGGCTCGAAACGCACCAATCAGGTAGCATAACAAAGCGACCAATCAAATTGCTTTGACTCAGTTATGAATAAGCCTCGAACTAAGAGATGTTACCCACTTGTCTTTACAACTGCTGCTTCTACAACAACTACAACTACGTATAGAGAAGAAAATGGCTTGTGAAATTACAAGAGTGATCATCAGAATGGTAAGTACATCATGCTTGTTTAATATGTCATTGCACACATTCGTTAGGACTTAAAAGCATTTCTGACAGTAAGGTTTGATGAAAAAAGAAACCGTGCTTTTCAGCGCATCACGTTTTTCTGTTAGTTTCGCTTCTTGTTTGCCTTAAGCGTAAAGTATTTCTGATTCACTACAACAGTTAAGTCACAAGTTAAATTCAAAAATTGGTTATTCGTTTTGACTTGAAAGCAAACTATTGCCGTGCGCTAAACTTGAGTAGCATCAATACGCTTTGGTGAAAGGACGCTTTTCAGCACGTTACGTTTTTCTGTTAGTTTCGCTTCTTGTTTGACTCAAGCGTAAAAGTATTTCTGTGAGTGATCATTAAGTTGCGAGTTAAAGTTAAAATCTTTATTCGTTCTGACTTGGAAGCAAATTATTACCGCGCGCATATGAAATCAAAACGTGTGTTCAAAGGAAACTGCGCGCAAAGTAACTCGAAAAGTTTCGCTCCGTGTTTAAGTGTATAGAATCCTGCGCTAAGTTTTTACAGTGTGTTAAACTCTAATAGTTTCGTTCCTCGTTTGACTTAAGCGTAAATCATTTCTTTGTGTGTATCATTAGGTTACGAGTTGAATTTGAAATCTTTATTCGTTCTGACTTGAAAGCAAATTATTGCCTCGCGCTAAGTTGCTTAAGTGAATAGAATCCTGCGCTAAGTTTTTGCAGTGCGCTAAACTTGATTAGCTTCACTCCTAGTTTGACTTAAACGTAAATTATTTCTTTGAGTGTATCATTAGGTTGCGAGTTGAATTTGAAATCTTTATTCGTTCAAACTTGAAAGCAAATTATTACCGCGCGCATATGAAATCAAAACGTGTGTTCAAAGGAAACCGCGCACATAGTTACTCGAAAAGTTTCGCTCCTTATTTGAAACATCGCGCACTTGAAAAGTAAATTATTACCACGCACTCAACTTGGCTTAATCAAAGAAAGCCTTTTCTTTTTGTATACCACACACATTGTTTTCTTAAGGAAATAAATTTAAAGTAATTATACGAATTTAATAGAACGTACGATGTGTTTTCTTTATAGACTTTGGACGAGTGCGTTGTATGCCTCGAAGAAGGGTGGAATTTGCCAAAGATGCCATGCTGTAAGCAAGCTGTCCATGAACAATGTCTAGACTCCTGGAGGAGAACACTCCTCCCAAGTACCTCCGGGTGTCCACACTGTAGAACTGAGCTTCCGCTCCCTTGGACGTTTCAAGAAATCATAGACTTGAACGAATTCATGTTCGAGTGCAAAAAGGTAAATTATATTCATCCCCGTCGAAACATTTGATATTTTAGTGTCAATTGAGTTTTCTAAAACTCGCGCTCGAGTGAAATAGCGTATAATTCACCGTTTTCTTTTTGTTTTTGTTTTTTTTCAGAATTGTCACCAACTGCACCCCGAGCGGACAGAGGACTTCACGTGTGTGGCCTGTAATTATTTTTACAGGCCACTCACTTCCTTTCAAAGAATGGACCTTGCGGAGAAATTCAGAACCCTAATTGAATGCTTCCACCAAAGAGGCCAGAGCAGCGAATGCCCCACATGCCGACCTTTGCACAATGCAATTATAGACAATTATTTAACGCAGCCCTTATAATTTTGTTTCTAGTATTTTTGATAGTTTTCAATTTAACAAATGTTTTAGTTTATGTAAATAGTTTTTTCATGAAAGTTTTTGCAATTCTTTAATCGTTTGTTTTATTATATGGAAAAAAAAAGTTTTGAAAGTGTGAACGTTTTCTTAAAGTAGATTTGTAATTGTAATTTTAATAATTAAAGGTAGATTTTTTCTATTTAATGCTTCTTTACTTGTTGTATTTGGGGTTCTCCTACACTTTACCTTGTTGCCCGAAAGTTATGACTTGTCGTTGGTAAGGGTACAATTGATCCCTAGTCATTGCATTTGTTTCTACAACCCTTTTTTCACATGAAATATTAAATAGAAAAAAAAAAACCAGTTTGTTTACTAAAAACCAGAATATTCATGACCAAAAAAACTGCTTTGCCTAGTTTTCTAGGGAGTAGCCATTTTGAATAATCTACAACCAGGCAGACTGGTTTCAACCGGTTTGACCATGACCTCAGTGTCTTCTCATTATCCCCCAAAAGAGCCAACCTCATTAACTCAGGGCTGTTGCATATATGAATAAAATTGTCCCAAGCATCCGACATAGACTACTCAAGACTGTAAACGAGGCAGACTGAATGGCTTACAGAACCAACAAACAGTAACGCCACTTAATAAATTCAAAATGGCGGAGGCATCTAAGTTATTCAAAATGGCAGGGGCATGTAAAAAGTTCAAAATGGCCGAGGTATCTAATTTATTCAAAATGGCGGGACTCAATTACTTGATCGGTTAACAAGTAACCAAAATCCCAAGTATCCAATGCAGTTTCCATTTTAGTTTCCTCCCATGTCTCCATTGCTTGTATCAGTTCCTCACCAGTCATAGACAGGTCTTCAGGATTGTTAGAAAATAAGGCTTCTGTCACTGCCAAAGTGAAATTCAGGTGAAGGAGGAGAGTCAGGAAAAACATGTAGTTCATTTGCTAGATCAGTAAACCAATGACCTGCTTCCGCGTCTTTTTCTGCTCGTACAAGCAATCTTCGTTTCGTGGCTTCGATATTTTCTTCTTTAAACTGACGTTGTAACCAACGATCATGAAATGGAACCATATGGTGTTGTTCAACAATTGGAGCTGAATAGACCAATTTCGACATATTAAAATTCAACTTGAAACAAAAGACATCACTGCGAGGCTTAGGGGAATGATAGCAGGGATTTATATGGTTTATTCCCCTAAGCCTCGTAGTGATGTCTTTTGTTTCAAGTTGAATTTTAATATATCGAAATTGGTCTATTTTCTTTGACATTTACAACAAAACGTTTGGTTTTGTTTACCGCTAAGTATGTGGTATTTTTACTGCGCTTCACAGTTATTTATCTTGGTGTTTTACAATTATTTGTTTTTGTGTCTCTGAAGGTCCAAACAACATGCTTCATTTGTTTGGAGGACAACTGGAACTTGCCTAATTCAAGTAGTCGGGTGTTTCCTCACAAATGTGTATCGTTGGGTCGTCTTCACTTAAAAAACAGCCAATGCAATATTGACGTCCTAAATCACTTAGGATTTCTATGAGACGATGCTCTGTATCCATTTCCTCTTACGCTCTCACGCTCAAGTGTGTTCACGTTTATTTATAACAACAAAATAGAACGTTTCTTTTTTTTTGTTATTTAAACTCGTTTTTAAAATGGAGACAAATTGTATGTTGTTTTATTTAAATGATGTATGAATAAAAGGATTGGTTGCTCAGTTTCTCTTTTCTTGTGACTGGTATCATCGTAAATGATCAGTTCTCTTTTTTCCCCCGTCTCTTTGTGGCATTCCTGTCGTTCATACCACGTGTCTTTGATACCCACTCCCCATTCCCTGTTGGCGATGATGATGGTCTCCAAGATGTCACGTCGTTTTTTTGTCATTTTTGGGGCTTCCCTCTTTAATCTTCTTTTTTTGTTGATTTCTCTGTTTCGAACGTGGTATATAGTCTCTCTTTCTTCATTCACCTGAAGGGGTAGAACTTTTGGATTTAATCCCGTGAACTTGACTTTACTGGGCCTCTCGTTAACGCGGAACTTTACGCAATTGACCTGCCAATGAAATCCAACCATTTTTAATCCGTAATTGTGAACTTAAAATGTGAAGTAAAATACAGGAGTGGCAAATCATATTTATACCTTTCAAAAGTCTCTGTTTTACAAGTTTCAAAAAGAAATAAAAAAAATGAATAAACAAACACTTTATTGTCTTAAAAGATGCCTTTTGTTTGTATTAACAACAGCGCAGCTGATTGCAATAACAATAACATCGCAGCTGGTTGCATACTAATCTCAATACAATTCTTTTATACATCTTTTTTAACCAAACACAACATAACGCGGGTGTTTTAAAAATCCGTCAGTTTTTCGATTTTCACCACACGATATTTGAACTCGCAGAAGAGAGAAACACTGAAAGAGCATGGCGTCATCAATCGAAAGACAAGGTTTGTTATGCTTGAGTTTATTTTATTACAGTTCTGAAATAATTTCGTATTTTGCCATAGATTTCTAAGTCTGCGATATATTTTTTTTCTATCCAGTATCCTGTATCATCTACACGGAAGAAATGACAAACGATTTGATAAGAAAGGAATGCTGCGGCCTGCAGATTCACCGGCAGTGCGCGGAAAGATGCAGGCAATATGACAGACGCTGTCCACACTGCCGGCAACGACAGACGCCTCCAAGGCATATGGTATGTTAACATGATTTCTTTACCCCAAGAAAAAAATAATCAAGAATCAGTTTTCTGTATGCTTATCCTGATTCCCACTCTTTTTATACTTTCTTGTCCGTAGATACGAGATACTATCAATCATATTATAGTGTGCAACTGTAATGTCACGCGCCATCAGTTCAACACATCTAATTTGAATTTCGACTTTCAATACGCACTTTGCACTTTTTGTTTAAATAAATTTTACTTAATTTCATCATAAGCATTGTACTTTTCTTTCTTTTTTTTGACAAATGTTTTTGTTTGATTATTTATTTTTAGCCATTTAGAAGACGAACCAATAACGCCAGGCGACGATTAATTTTTTAATGCCAGTGTATCAATTATTGTAAATAGAGTTATTTTTTTTCCTTCATCGTGTAAATACCCTTTTTTCTATCGTCGTTTTTTCTGTATTTTCGAATATTATACTGTAAATAGGATCAAGTCAAGAAAAAAACTGTAATACAAATAAATTTATATCTTTTATTGACGAACAACTTCTGTGGTAATGTTTTTTACATAAGGTGGGACGGGGTACGACATTTGCGAATTCCAAGGAGCAGCTAACTTATCATTCCAACAAGTTACAAAAATGTAATGTGGCCAGCCATAGACTTTCTCGGCATCATAAAACACTCGCGAAGGCGTAAGACTTAAGTAAAACATTGAATGTTTATAAAATCGTTCTATGTTCATCAAATAGCTTTCCACACAGTTTGTTTCACTTAGTGTTACATTTCCACGTAATCTTAAGCCAATCTTATGAAAACGAGAGCTCACTGTAATTCTATACCAAGGCTTCTTTTGTGGAAAATGATGACTTGACCAAGCAGTATCTTCATCATCAATGTCGTCTCGTGTCTTGTCCAGTAAGGTTGGCTTAGCTTCACATGCTTTTTCCAAGTCCACAAAGAAACTTTGCAAATACTTTAAACGAATAGGGTCGTTGCAAGGCCATTCCGTAAGTTCACTATAGGCTAATCTAGGTCCATCATTTTCATCCGACATGTCTACTGTAGAATAGAGTCTTTGATGTTTCTTCACTCATTGACTTAGTGTTCCACAACACCAAACTGTCTTTTATAGCAAGGTCGTGTTTCTTTTTTTAGCGCATACAAAAGTAACCAATCTTCGTCTAAAGGTTTTTGCTCTTGACTCATTACATAGACCTGTTCTTGCTTTAGCATCTGAAAGTTACACCTTTTCAAAAACTTACAATGCTCTAAAATCTTAGCAATACGATCTCTGTAACGTACAAGTCTTGGGCCACTTTTCGTTTCAGCTCTTCTTCGAACAGTTTAAACACCTTTTCCAAATAACAATGAATGAGACTTTCATACGAGTACTGTAAACAAACATCATGGTCGACTTGACTAGGTCTGTCATGAACACATCCGTAACAGGCTTCTTTTTGAACATACAACTGAAGTTTTGCGTTCAAATACTCGCAAACACTCCTCCAAAACTGATCACGCACTTGAATACGATAAGCTTCAGATTCCATGTTGACATACTGGTTCGATACACTTTTACTGGCATTGATATAGCATTTTAAACAATTTTCATTTTAAACACTGTCAATCAATTCAATAGCAGTAAAATAAAACAGGTGACAGACCAATACACTACGCAGCAAAGTAATCTCTCACCGAAGCAAATGACGGTATATTTCTTGAAAACCACGGGACACTTGACTCATCCTTCCACTCTTCCACAAAATTTTCTCAGGCCCGACTCATCAAATGGTACGAATGCCAGTTTTTCTCACACACAACCTCTTCATAATAGTCTTGGACCGATTCAATCCACTTCATCTTGTCTTCAATACAATAAAAGGAAGGCACCTGCTGATCATTGTAATGTTCCATAACTCCACGGTGAATACACCTATTTTCCATTTCACAATAGTGTTTTACAATCATCGGCCCCGTTTCCCATTCTACTCTAACCTCGTAAGTTTGATCCGCTAACCATCCAAATATCAATTGATCAAAGAAAAATTCCAAACTTAAATTAAAGTTGTTGGAAGTGTCTAAAGAGGCAACGCCATGGAATGCTACAGTTGATTAATTCCCGTAATTCTAAGTTAAGTTTTTGTTTCTATATGATTAATGAATTTGTGTATGCCAGTCAGTTGAAATTTTTATTCCAAATAGTTATTCTTTAGATTTTCAAAATGCCATTTTTACGTCGTTTTTTTATGCTCGCAAATTTTTGGTTTGATTATCTAAGATTTGTTTTTTTTTGGGGGTATCGTACGTTGTAATTGGCTTTTCAAGTTCTTTTTTTTTCACTTTCACTTAATAACATATTGTAAATAGATTTTTTTTAGCTTTCATTTTTGAAATTGTAAAAACATATTGTAAATAAAGAATCTTTTTTTAATAGAATCAAATGTTTATGTTTATGTTTATGAGTGTGGTATTATAATAATCTTCTTGTTATTTTTTTTCCCATATTTTATCTGTTTATACATATTGTTTAGGTATTGACACTTCATGCGAAATACCTCAACCGATTAAAAAAGTTCCCACTTCTTTTCATTCCAGAGTGTTTGGAGACAGGTAAACAGTCTAGTAAATGTCATGAGACCTGTTATTAGACGAATGTGTTACAGGCACACTTTAAACAACCAGCAGATGCAAAGATAATTTAACATAGTAATCAATATTCAAAGAACAAGTGATATTCCATCTGAACATGCAAGGTATGAAATAAAACGATCATTAAATCCATTTTTAAGAGAATTTACACGTCGCTACAACCGACTAGTAGATTTTAGTTTTACTTTTGTATATACTTCAAGAGGAGAAGAACGTAACATGAGAAATCGAACGATTTAACTAAGTTTTGAAATTATTTAGTCGTCATTGTTGTCAATAGTACGTTTTTTATCTTTGTTTATTTTCCATTTTGGACTAAACTATTTGAAAAACTTAGTTGATTCGTTCAATTTCTTTATCTTTGTTAATTTTCCATTTTTAAATAATTCATTTACTTCTTAAACCGGTCATGTGAACTAAAAACCTCACACCAAACCAAGATGACTAACTTTGAGATGAGTGATTTGTGTGTTAAGTTTGAAAAACTTTACATTGATCCGTATAAATTGCGTGATCAAAGCATGGTTTCCGGAGTTTGAGAGTTGTGGTGTTATGAAATCGCTGTAGGAAGGGAAAGCATCCCACTTCAAGCCAGCCTTCAATTTGACAGTGACACTTGCGCAGCTGGCAAAGAGAATGTGGATGCTGAGTGAGCAATAAAAGATTGTCGAGTCTAATGTGAAGGAATGTCATGGGTTTTAATTTTTATATTTGTTCGATATGTCCAAGGTCATTGGTTGGGATCTGGAAGGATTTCCAACGCGAACGATCGCAGTGTATTTGACACACAGAGAGCGGAGACTGGTACCGGGTATCAGTGGTTATCCCTACTTCTCTACTTATCACAGTGTTTGAGAACGAAGGAAAAAACTCTCAAACAGTAAGACCAAACTAAATAGCTCCTTTAGAAGACACCAAATGAAATGAAAAGTCAATAATCAATACTTTATCAAAGAGTAATAAAATATTGTAGTTTCTATATAACAACAAAATTACACCATTTCTTATCCCACGTTGAAGTGGGATACCTATGGTTTTAAACTACAAACAATTCAGATGAAAGATAATCAAAAGGTGCATTTAACCCCCGTCAACCACGCGTTTCATCAAGAATTTTTAGAAGAAAACACCATTGGTCTCATACTTCCCCAAGGGTATCAGCCTGCTCGCAAATACTCTGTCTTGGCTTTGCAATGATTGCCTTGGGTTCATTATCAGACCAACAACCAAATTCAATACTCCCTGAATGGTGGAGAACAAAGGATCGATGGTAATTACGTTGACGGTTATGATCCAGAGAACAGAGTAATTTTATGCATTCATGGGCTGCCTGTGGCATGGTTGTGACAAATGCTATCTGCCTGACACAATGAATCCTGTCATCAACATAACATGCAAAGTCGTGTGTTGCTTTCATACCTTCTCCCAAATTCTGAGAACCCTTTATAGTGACACAAGTTCTCTTCCATGTGGGACACGTATGACTTTTTAGCTAAGGACACATGCGCAGAAGCGCTTTTTGACCAAATGGGTTCAAATTCAATGACAAACATGATAGCAATGTTCAGAGTCCGAAGACAGTGACAACAAAATGTAATTTTTTAAAAGCTTAATTTGTAAATGAGCCACTCAATAAAAGTTTTACATTCTTACATGGTGCAATGGTGTTTGTGATTGACATGAAAACCCAGGGTTGAACCCATTGCTGTTTCATATCATGCATGTTCATTCATATCTTCCTGGGAGAATTTGGTTTGGCTCGTTGAACAAAAAGATGCAAATTTTTTCATATTCAGTCCTGCTATTAACATACTATAAAACAGCTTCCTTTGTTCAAAGTGTCCTTTTGGTGCACGTGTCGACTGTAGCTTACATTTTGTCTTATCTTGCGGTATTAACCCTTCAAGTTGTCATGGAAAATCGTAGCAAAAACAGACCAATGTGGATAATGGAGACAGAAATGTTTTGAAAAGAATAGGACAAAATCAACAACGTGGAGACGTCGTAAAAGAACAGAGAACTTCCCGTATGAATGATGTGAGAAACATTCTTGCTGAAATTTTTTATAACAATCAAGGAACAGATTCCGTCTTACTAAGATTCAATGCTCAATTGTGGAGGGAACAAACAAGAACGGGCAAAGGGAAAGGAAACACAAAGATGTTGAACATATCCTAAAAGAAATGATAGGAAACAAGATCGATCCCAAAAGAATGTTGTACCAATTTCAAGCTCAATTGGAGAAGGAACAAACAAGAACAGGGAAAGGGGAAAAACAGTGCTAAAGGAAACACAAAGATGTTGAACATATCCTAAAAGAAATGATAGGAAACAAGATCGATCCCAAAAGAATGTTAGACCGATTTTAAGCTCAATTGGAGAGGGAATCTCTCGTTGAATTTCATGAAGATTTTGACTGGAGACAGGACGTTCCAGATTTCTTTTTCTTCTAAGACAAAGCAAAGACATCGCTTCAGAAGACAGACATAGCGGGAGTATTTCACACAATGGTGAACTGCGACTGCTTTAAAATTAATCATGAGGGTACATGTAATCGCTGTATAGAAGGAGAAAGAAAATTGCATGAATATTATATAGATCCGATTGACAAAGAGTTATTACTTGCAGGGAGATAATTAGGATTTTTTCATAAAAGTAAGGAAAAACAAAGTAGTAAGGAAAAACGTGAATTTTTGTAACCATTAGACTTTATTTCTAAATAACTTTAGGGTTTTTATTCTATTTCTGAACATTTTTTTGGCAAAGTTTTTATGGATTTAGTAGTTTTTACGTGTGCCTATATTGATAGATTTTGAAACAAACTTTTCTACATGTCGAGGTAATTATAAATTTTTTCATAACTTTTACATGTCTAAATAGCTTTAGGGGTTTTTATTCTTTTTCCGAGCTTTTTTTACCAAAGTTGAAATTAAAATATTTGTTTACTCAATAAAATTGTGATTCCATGAAATATTGTTTCATATTCATTTCGTGGATACATTGTTCAAGTTGCCATTTTGAATACTTAATAAGGGTGAACAAAACTGGTTGGACTAGTTTTCTAGTGAGTGGCCATTTTCAATATACATCTAGACAAACTGGTTTGAACCGGTTTGACCATGACATCAGTGTATTCTTATTGGTTCATCGCCTATCCTTTGTTCTTAAATTTTAAATTGAAACCACCACCCACATGGTTAAGCGGTCACGTAGCACCACCACACCATACACTTATACACCTATACGGCTTGCATCTCAATGAGGACCTCTGAATGTACTTTGAATACATGAGTAAAACTCATCTAACCATTCGGGATAGACTTTCAATAAAGTCCCTCGTCTTATATTTATAGCCCACCGGACGAGGGACTTTTCACACTTGATTGGCGCCATTTTTAGCGACCCAAAAACGGGTCGCTGCGCTTAGACCAATCAGAGTAGCCCTTGGGACAGAACTGTCAATCACAACGTATTAGGTGCAATGAAACGTGACTTGCTTGCGCTTGTAGCTCGAGCGATTCTCAAGTTTGCTGAAGATAAATCTATCGAGTCCGGTTTTTCCTGGCAAATCATAACCATGAATAATTTTTTTCAAGCCAATCAAGTGTGTAAAATGCTCTCTTTCTCATGGAAATCCCTGAAGTCCACTTGTGTTGTTGCCTCTCTGGATTGTAGCGCCGCGGTCGAGGTGCCGGTCGAAGAGCGATCATCACTCGCTACAAACAGCGCTCTCTTGTTGCTGCGAATTTCTTCATCGCCCCTGCTTATCACGATCTAGATCGGGATCTAGAGTGCGTGCTAGCCTTTTTACGGAAGTTATCCCTCCTTTCTCTGCTGCGATGGCCTTCCTTGACGATTCGAAGCTTTCTCTGACTTCATGAAGCTTCCGAACTGGGGTTTCGTTTCTGTCTGCACAGTTTCGACACAAGATGTTTGTCAAATAACCTTCGTCACTGGAGATCTCCTTTCCAACTATCAACTTGAGATTTAAACAAGTTTTGGGTTTTATTCGCCCGCCCAATGTCGTTAATTTTCGTTTGAAATCCTTGTTAAAATTGTGATAACTTTTGCACAAAGTAAACAAATTTGATCTTTCGATGCAGGCGAAACGCACACACGTTCGATTGTTTTGGTCGGAGTTGAATCAATACTAGACTTGCCACAAGTCAACCTCATGAGTTTCACAGTTAAGAGAGCGAAGCGAGCTTTTGAGGTCGCGAAGCGGCCGGCAGGCCATAAATATAAGACGAAGGATATGTTTTATTTGAAAAAATCAATACGTCAAGTCAAGGACTCGCAAATGTAATCTGAGACACCAGTTGCAAGTCACGCCACTCCCATTTTTGGCGCGAAACGCAAATGAAAACCCTGCAAGCGAGACAAGTCAACCTCTCGCGACTTCGTCGCTCGCTCGGTCGCTTCGCGGCCTCAAAAGCTCGCTTCGCTCGCTTTACTGTGAAACTCGTGAGGTCGACTTGTGGCAAGTCTACATTCGGGATTGACTACTCACAGTTTCAGTCGAAGACAGGAACTAAGAGTTTTTTGAGACAGTAATATCGTTTACAGTGTCTGGTGCCCGAAAACAGACTGGCAGAGCAATTGGAAGCAGTAAGTCAACATTTTTATCTGTACCATTGTGTTAGCAACTTTTCAACTAATTTGTCTTTATTCCGAAAATAGTCAAAATAGTCATCTTTTAACTTTTTTTGTTGTTTTGTTTTCAATGGGTTCTTAAACCGGTCATCTGAACTGACAACCTCACACCAAACCAAGATGACTAACTTTGAGATGAGTGATTTGTGTGCCAAGTTTGAAAAGCTTTGCATTGATCCGTATAAATTGTGTGATCAAAGCATGGTTTTCGAGTTTGAGAGTTGTGATGTTATGATCACCACTAAAGATGCCAGCCACATCAATAGAAAACATCTTGAAAAATCGTTGTATGAAGGGAGGCATCCCACTTCAAGCCAGGCTTCAATTTGACAGTGTCACCTTTCCAAGATGACTAACTTTGAGATGAGTGATTTGTGTGCCAAGTTTGAAAAACTGTGCATTGATCCGTATAAATTGCGCGATCAAAGCATGGTTTCCGAGTTTGAGAGTTGTGATGTTATAATCACCACTAAAGATGCCACCCACATCAATAGAAAACATCTTGTGAAATCATTGTATAAAGGAAAGCATCCCACTTCAAGCCAGCCTTCAATTTGACAGTGACACTGGCGCAGCTGGAAAAGAGAACGTTGATGTCAAGTGAGCAGTACAATCCTTTTCTTCCCCCTGGATGTTATTGAACCTTTGCTGTATTTTAAAATAATTTTCGTTGCTCAATCTCTAGTTTGATGCAAACAATTCGCTATGGGCTGGAGCAGTCTTACAAAAGGGTGTCAGTGCCATCATCAAGAATTTATTTTCATTTTCAGTGCTCTGATTCATATTATGAATTGTTTCAATCCTTATTTAGTTTACATTCAGTTAATTTTTTTTCACATTTATGAATATAGACATGTATAATACCACAATTATATCAATTACAAGATAATTATTACAAGATTATCTATAAAGATCTTAGATAACACCTTAACTTTATTATTTATACCTTTACATATCATCCTGACAAAGGCCTTATATCAATTTAGTTATGTTTAATTTTGCCCTATTTCGACTCATCTCATTTGTTTTTGTTTCTTTAGTTTGATCACGAAGATTTTAAACCTTTTTTGAACCAATCATCCTTTTAAGTTAAGTTGTTGTTCCCGTATGATAAATGAATTTGCATATGCCAGTCAACTTGTAGAAATTTTTATGCAAAATAATTATTCTTTAGATTTTTTAGAATGCTCTTTTCACATAGTTTTGTTGCTCTTAATTTTTTTGTTTGTTTATCTAAGATTTTTTTGCTATCGCACATTGTAATTAGCTTTTCTAATTTTCTGTTTTTAGCGTTCACTTAACATTATGATAATGTGAATGGATTTTTTTCAGCTTTCACTTTCAAATTGTATAAACATATTGTAAATAAAGAATCCTTTTTCATAGAACCAAATGTTTATGTTCATGAGTGGGGGGTTTTGTGGGTATCACATTTCATCTGCTTTTTAGGGGGTGGGATTGCACATGAAGGTCGTGCCCATTTTTTACCAATTTAGCAAAACAGATGTTTCCCGGTCATACAAAATATATGCAAGAAGCCTTCCAAGATGCGACCAAAAGATCTTATGGGTATTTATTATGCAATCTTAAGTCGGAAACGCAGAATTGCAGTGTACTACATCCAGGCCGGGAAGCCGAGTTGACGTGTGTGGCCTGTTACTATTTGTACAGGCCACTCACGTTATTTCAGAAAATGCAAATTGCCAAGAAAATGAGAACTTTGGTAGAATGCAGGGCACAAAACAGAAGACGTGGCCAGCGTCCGTGCAGAAGATGTCAAAGATTAAGTAGTGCACTTGTAAACGATTACTTACATGTATGTAAACCTATGGATTAAAAAACAAAATATTTCCTTTACATTTTTTTTTTCCTGAATCAAATGTGTAGTTTTTTTTTTTCATTTCCAGTTTTAGTTTTCAATTTGTCAAATGTTTTATTGCATGTAATTATTTTTTCTTGAAAGTTTTTGCAATTATGTTTTATGATATGAAAACATTTCTTTTTAATTTCTTGTTAGTGTGAAACTAAATTTGTAATTTTAATAATTAAAGGCAGTTTTTCTACAAATGTATCTAGTTCAATTCTACAAATGTTTTATGTTTCATAACTATATAACTTTGAATGAGTATACTTACATGGTGGATGTTTCTTCGAGCGACAATTTCTTTCTCCTTACCACGCTGTTCACGGTTCTAGAATGTAAAAGTTGAATTTGTCTTAAATTAGACGCGACTGCAAACTACACTGTTCTAAACTTTAAAGCAATTACACTTGGATCGGTCAAAGTTTTCACAACAATTTCAACTTAACTGAAAACTTTTGAGTAAATATACTTACTTGGATCAATTGCGGTTTCTTCTCGCGACAAATTTCTGGTGTTCACTCTGCAAACGTTTGTGGTGTAATAAAGTCAGACACACGGAGACGCCACTGTCTATTCTAAGAGGTAATCGCCGATTGGTTTGTTTGAAGTAAGACACGTGGGGACGCTAAGAGATGATTGGTTCGTTGTTGGTCTCGATGTAGGGATGATCACTGATTGGTGAATTTGAGTCAGTCACATGGAAATGACCGTTACTTGATGCATTCAAAAGAACCACGTGGGGACACTGAAGTCAAAGCGAGGAGGAGTTCGCTGATTGGTTCTTTTTGCTGAATGATTGTTTCACAACGAGGTTCGCCGCTTCATTATAAAAAAAGGACCGACACAAACGCTTTTTACTTTTATCGAAGAAACGTTTTTACCTTGACGAACAAACCGCGAGATCGAAGAGACGCCATGGCAGGAGTGAAAAGAAAGCACGATGGCAGCGACAACAGTGATAGTGATGGCGCCTCCAAATGGACAGTGAAAGATGATCTGAAGATGCCTGACTGTATAATTTGTATTGATGAGACCGCAGAGACCTGGGTGACATCTTGTTGTAGCCAAAGTATCCACAGAGCGTGCCTAAAGTACTGGTTGTTTACGCAGCAACAAAGAGACCAAACAGGTACATGTCCACATTGTAGAGAGGAAATGGTAGATATGAGAGTACAACTTATTGAAGACCGGACGTTCTTCGTTGAGAGAGTTGGCCTACGCCTTACTAAGCAAATCGCAACTTTACGTTTAAGACGATCGGGAGAACTAAGATATCGGGTGCCTTTTCTAGCACATGGTGGTGTTAACGTAATTTACTTTGAAGCTGGAACACGCGAAAAGTTAGCAGAAGTCATGAGATGCACTTCGCAACAGTGTCGTTTTTTTCAAGAAATTTATGAGTAATTGATGTTAAAAAAAGAGGGTTTCACGGCTATGCGCATGCTTGCACAAATAGTTTAACCAAAATATAGTTCCTTTTGATTTTAACCACATCAGGAGGACTTAATTAGACAAACAAAAAAGTTTTAAAAGTTCACTTCAGTATTGATAGTAAAAATCCTTGTTTCAATCGTCCTCAAAATTACCGAATCGTATTATCTTGTAATTGAGCTCAAATCATTTGTAGAACATGTTATTTCAATAGCCTTATCCTCAGTCGAGAAATGAAAAGATTTGAGCGAGCATGCGCATAGCCGTCAAACCCTCCCTTTAAGAATAATTTTATTAATTTTCGGATTGAACTTGTGAAAACATTATGATTACCACTATTTGAAAACACGGATATTTTTTAAGTAGACCTTTTATCATGACAAGATGAACACAGCGCAAGTTTGTGTTTGACGTTTTCCACGAAAATTTAATTTTTACTGCAAAAGCTAATCAATAGCAATTGTTTATTGATCAATTAACAATCAAATGAAAGGACGTTTTTTTACTAGAAAAAAACGCATGTTCCTGATGTAATTATATTTAAGTTTAACGGACGTCCTGTCACTCGGACAGAGACAAACGTTCCACATGTAAAAGGTTATCTATTAAAGAAAAATGTTATTTTAACATTGTTCCATTAGTTCTGAAATGGAATCCATGTCTTGTTGTGTTATAAATGTTCTTTTAAACAGGGCTTGAACTTTAGTGTGAATGATATTAATCTCATTCAGTCCGCTACCCAAAATAGCACTCCTATAAGCCAGGGTAGGGTTTTTTTTGACTGGAACAAACTTCATTAGCGCTTCATAGCCGTCAACCTCCATGTCATAGGCAGAAAACGTAAACCATCCTTGTTCTTTAGGGCAAAACACGTATACATTCCTGTTGAGATCTAAACCGAGTTGAACGGTCCATCCAGTTCCACCCTTGACCTGAGTTTTATCTTGGGTTAATTCTCCAAAGACATAGACTGAATCAACTGCCACCACTACAAAGTAATTGCGTCTTAAGAGATTGTTCTTGGCCTCCAAAACACATGGGTAGACTCGTTTTAGTACTCGATTAGCTTGTTCGAGGTGAATATCAGCTTCTTTAAGTGTCTCATCATTTAACACGTGAATGTGTTGAAAATAATCTTGTCCTGAAGTGCATAAGTTAGGGTCACGTAACATTCTATATTTCGCACGCGCCAGGTGATGATCACAGGGTACTACGAGTTGAAAATGACAACCATACTGCTGGGCTTCTTGAATACCAAAATCATCTGTGCCTATAGCGCCACCGCTGACCACCAGACAGGCTCGTTTAGCATCGTAAGGTTTGCAAGTTTCGGACCAATCCATCAAGCAAACAGACGAGGTCATCTTTTAGAAACAATTTCGCTCAGCAGTTCTTTTAGTCAATCTAAAGCTTCGTTCAAATCTTCGGTCCGTAACTGGATATCGTCTAAATACTCCTGAACGCGATTGCTGTCTCTCATCTGACACATGTTTTTGTTATAAACCCTATACAGCCCCACCACTAATATAGCTAATCAACATGACTTAAAAAGGAAAAAGACACTCATGTTTACATACATAAACGTTTATGACCTGATATGGAAAACAACGCTCATGAATTTCTTTATTTGTTACCATAATAACACCTCTCTCTCACGAGTTTTCTCCTTAGTAAATTTTTGTCTGTCTACCTTATACGTTCTGCGCATGCGTAATATTTTGAGTTATTTATTTTCTACCTTTCATTTCCATTTTTCTCTCATTTGAAAACCATTTTACAACGTTTTAACATTTTTTAGTGTCCCCACATGGAACCGAGACAATGCAACGATGACCAAGCGCTCTCGTATTTCAAGATTTGCGTGGGTTCGCGCGCGATGTTGACGTCACCCATTGTTCTTGGACGCATGTCGCGCACAATGGATTAGCCGTCCACGTTACTAATATATACAATTAGGGTAGGAATAAATGAATAAATTGTCCTGGTTGAGCCCGGACTACTACTCTCATGGTTTCCCCACTCCAGTGATTTCCAATTCAATCTGGATAATGAGGGCCCGTTTGAAAACCAGCTAAGTCTGAAATAACTTTCCTGTCTAAATATCGTGTTTTCTTTTTGTTAAAGATGCCTAGAACGTTGGCTTGAAACGCCAGGAGCAACGGAAACCTGCCCCATGTGTAGGACGCCAATGCCAGAGGTGAGAGTGCTCTTGGAAAACGATAGAGAGGTTTTAAAGAGCATGTTTGATGTAAAATTAGTGTCCCAGATCAGTGCGCACACGTCAAGAACATCAACTATGAGGTATCGTGCACCATTTCTCTCCTTCGAAGGACGCAATTGGATTTACGTAGAAGTTAAAATGGTACAGAAACTGATCGCGTTGATCCACGTCATGGATGACGCAAAATTTTATAAAGAATTGGATGACTGAAAAAAAAACCTCATATAGCGCGCATTACTTGTTTTCAGACATTTCAGTAAATATGAAATTTAATTTGAACGCTTTTATAGAACGGACAGTGAATATGGCTTAAGATTTAATATGCACTTCGGAAAAGTGAAATGTGTTCTTTAAAAACATCGTTCTGATCTGTATTGGCATTCTTAAAACCATGCAGTTAAATACGCCATTTTAAAGCAATTGCTTTATTCGTAGTTTTGGCGTGCATGATGCTCGACGCATTAAGTATGTGGATTATGTAAGGTTATTTTCAATCAGAGCTATTTTATTATGTAAGTGTTTACAATGGAATGTTGTTGTTGTTCTTCTTAGATACTCGTCTTAACAGAACAAGACCGGAACTACTTTAAACAATATAAATTTTATATGAATCCTTTTTTAATTACAAAATGAAACGAGGATTACATAGCAATTAAAAGTGTACATCTAACAGAGAAAACAGATTTTGTTCCTCGCTTCAACCGAAAAACGCGTGAAGAGATGTCAGCGTTTTGCAAAAGTGCGAGCCTGACACAAACAAATAATACACGGTTGGGAAATTTTGATAATATATTTTCGTTTATTTCACAGTATTAAACAAAGTAAATAAGGACGCTTTTATACTAGAAAAAAGCACATGTTCCAGCGTGTAACATAAGAGTACAGAAACACAAAATATGGACATCTTGTCACTACGACAAGACACACGTTCTACTTATAATTAGGCAATAAATATGTTCTTTAACAATGTTCCATTTGTTCAGTGCGTTTTTCCATGTTCTGCTCCTTGATTAAAGTTCTTCAAAACAGGGCTTGAACCTCGGGGTAAATGACATTCAAATGATTCAGTCTGACCAATGATAGCACTGGTAAAAGCCAGGGTGGGGGGTTTCTTGGCAGGAACAAATTTCATATTCGCTTTATAACCGATTCCTTTCTCATTCATACTATAGGTAGAAAACAAAAACCATTGTTTCTCTTTAGGGCAAAACACAAACACCTTTTTGTTGAGATCCAAAGCAAGTTGTACGGCCCAGCCAGTTCCACCTGTCACTTGAGTTTATCAGCAGTGAACTCTCCAAAAGCATAAACCGTATCCACTCCATTCACCACACAATAATTACGTCTCAAGAGATTGTTACTGGCTTCCAATACAATAGGGAAGGTCCGTTTTAGCACTGGATTTGCATGTTTGAGATGTATATCTGCCTCTTTCAGTTTATCATCAGTGAGCACGCGAACGTTTTGAAAATATTCTTGTTGCTCTGCAGGGGTACGAAACTGGGGATCGTTTAACACTCGACACGCGAGCCAAAAAATGATCACATGGTACCAAGACGGGAAAACGACAGCCAAATCTCTGGGCTTCTTGTATACCGAAATCATCTGTACCCAAGGCACCTCCGCTGACAATTAAATGGTTGCGTTTAGCGTTGCAAGGGTTGTAAGTCTCGCACCAGTCCATCGAGAAGGAAGCGGAAGTCACATTTTAGAAACAGAATCTCTTCCAACAGCCTTTTCAGTTGAGCTAAAGCCTCGTTCAGATCTTCTGTACGCAACTGGATGTCATTTAAATAGTCTTGAACGTGATTGCTGTCTCTCATCTCACACATGTTTTGTCATAAACTTTATAACCACAGCACAACACTTATATAGTCAAGCAGTATGACCTAATAAGGGAAATATTGCTCATTCATAAGCGTTTATGACCTAATACGGAAAGTTACCACTAATCCCATACTTTTTATTTTCCCTATTAGGAAAAATAACGGTCATATTAACATTCATAAGCGACATGACTTAATAAGATTGAGCAAGCTCGGGCAAACTTAGCTGTGCTTTGGCAAGCCCTCTTAACCTATTGTCTTGTGGGATGACGTCACTTTTTCATATTACACCCTTTTATTATGCAGATGATGAAAGTGGGTGACTGACAAATGACCATTACAAGAGTCACTTGATCAAGTCTGAATTGCATTGAATTAAGCTCAAAGCTTCTTCTGACCATGGATGAAGTTGACAAAGTGAACGACAAAGAATAGCAGGTCTTATCGGACATGTGTTTCACCTTTCTTATGCAGCGATGTTTGACAAACTCATTCAAGAAGAAAAGCTGAATCAGTGCAACGGGTGCGCCGTTCAACATCCAAGTCAAAGACAGCATTTGTGTCCGATGATGGACAATGACGATGCGTGGATGTTTTATCAAGAAGACGTTTCGGAGAAAATTGACCTCAACCTTGTCATGAAGACAGTCAAAAGTGTATGCAGTGTTCTTGGATTAAAGCTAGGCAAGTCGTGGGAATCTTATCTTTCAGAGCTCCCAAAGTTCCCTTGGACCAGTATGTATCTTACTTCGTTGGAACTAGATGGCTTTGATAGTGATCTTCAGAATCGAATCACTCGCGCTATCTATGAAGGGCCAAATGGAATGAAGGGGTCATTTCAAATAGAATGTCCAGAAAGACTAGAAAGAAAAGAGGAAACACCAATGGACATAGACTCTGTTGTTAGTGGCATTCAAAAACTTTCTCTGACAAATTGATCATGTGTAATTTCTTTTCACAGTTGCAGTCTCTAGGACCCGACGAATGTATCTTAGATCTTTTTTTATTATTAAACATATAGTTGAATTTGTTACAAACGTTTGAAGCTGTGATGCTCTCAGTTATCTGGTTGTTTTAATAAAACATCTTTCAAAATGTACATCAAACATGTTGTTTTGTTTTCTCGAAGTACTCTTTAAACTCATTGTCATCCATAACCAGCGGGAGCAAGCTTGGATAAACTTGGGCAAACTTGAGCAAGCTTTCTGCTCATCTCTCCTCCCGTACCCCCTTCCAAGAGTTTCAATTGCGCGCGGGGATCACGCGCGAATATTATGTCAGCCACTGTTCTTTGCGTGGATCCACGCGCGTTTGCATAAATTATCCCACGCAATTAATGATATGCAAAAAAGTCACGTGGTACGATTCCACCAATCAGATGGCTGGATTTCGACCTATTAGCCAATCAGAACCCAATGCATAAATTTGCCCTTGTGGGCTTATACTACTATTACAAATGTTTTATGTTTTATTATGAAAATCGTTTTTTATATTTGTTAGTGCGAAAGTAGATTTGTAATTTTAATAATTAAAGTGCTTATCACCCCTAGAAAGTTATTTTCAGAATCAACTTTATGTACATTGAATAGTTGAATGGTAAAATATTTCTGGTTTTGAACGTCGCGTTTGTGAGTTATAGCGATTTGAATTTACAAAATGCTAATTAGATGATTAGATGATTGACTTCGCTGTGTATGAATTTGAGTGGTTGCAAATAAAAACCACTTCCGTTGACATAAAGATTTGATATAACTTTGATGAGTTTTCATTAAATGTGTGATTTTGTTGTCTTAGCGTGGCTGCTTGCTTTGGTTATGCCCGAGGTGTTAATTTCTCATGCAAATTTAGTTCAGTGAAAGAGAAAGAAATTAATAGAATGAAAAATAGAATATAGAAATGTGGTGGCTACAAGAACATTGTGGATTTTAGTAAAGAAAAAAGCGTTTTTTATACTGTTTTTTAATCGTTCAGGAATGTTTCTTGAATGATAACCTTCAACCAATATTCTGCTTGTGTCGTTGACTTTAAAAGGCAGTTCAATTGATACCAGAATTTCTTTTCATAGCGGAAATAAAATAGTGGTACTTTCAATTCTCCAACTGTAAATTCCATTCCATCGTGTTCACACGTAAATTCAATCCTTCTACGAGGTATAATCTCGTCACATGCTTGATCCCAAAAATCATTCAGTAAGGTAACCACTTTCTCTTCTATTTGCATTCCATTTTCAACACAAAGAGTTCAATTATGCTGTTCATTCTTATCATGCACTATAAAAACCCATGCCCCTGCACCCGTTTTATAACTTTTAGGAAAACCTGTTTGTTTTAAAGGTACAAACTTGGTAACACTGGTTATCTGGTTTAAGTCATACATGTATAAAATCTAATAAATATTTAACACATTCACTTCTAATTACAGTTTTGATCTATCAATTCATGAATCCTTAATACGGTTCTCTTTGAAAGGGTACAGTGTTATTGTTGCGGTGTGACTGTGAAGTAACAAGAAGAAACTGTTGAACCAAGAAATGACGACGAAGACGAAAGATTTAAAGAAGATTAATTTTAAGAAACAAGTTAACATGTTGATAAGTTGAAAGCCAAACAAACGTCTGATATTATTAATTAGTAACTATTGATGTATTTACCGCAATGAAAAAAAAAGTCAAATTATTCAAGCGTATATTAGTTAAGGTTTAAAAGAGCTATGCACTTCAGGATGCGACATTTCAATCATGAAGTCCTACGCTTGCTTCGCCTGCCAGAGAGTCTTCAAGTCGATTGGAGCGATGAAGAATCACTTGAAGAAGTTGCACGAGGGAGTTCTCTGCAAACGATGCAGAGATTGCTTCAGCCACGTGAGCGATTTCTGTGATCACATCTATGGGAAGCATGCCCTGGATCAACTTCTAGAAGAAATGGACCAGTGATCAGAGGCATGCTTTCCCGTCAACTTTCATAAAAGTGAATGACCAATACAATATTGTTTTATTAGATGTTTTGGTAGCGCTGATCATACACTGTTTAGTTCACTACTTGTAACCAAATCAGATAGCATAAACAATACAGTTCATCGGCGTTTTACAGTAAGCAGGCTACTGATTTGAAAAGATATTTAATTTTTATGTTGATGTTTTGCAAACGCTCCTTGCTGTTAAGATATTTTTCGTATTCGAGGAGGGACAGTTTGTAGCTTTCTTTAAGCTACGTATTCTTCAAGTATTGAGGGTTTTATATTGAATCCACGGGTCAGGTTGCAATAAAAAATGAATAAACATACACTTTATTGTCTTAAAAGATGCCTTTTGTTTGTATTAACAGCGCAGCTGATTGCAATAACAATAACATCGCAGCTGATTGCACACTAATGTCAATACAATTCTTTTATACATCTTTTTAACCAATCACAACATAACGCGGGTGTTTTAAAAATCCGTCAGTTTTTCTATTTTCACCACACGATATTTGAACTCACAGAAGAGAAGAGCAAAAGAGCAGATAAGATGGCGTCATCAATCGAAAGACAAGGAATGTTATGCTCGAGTTTATTTTGTTACAGTTCTGAAATAATTACTTATTTTGCGATAGATTTCTAAGTCTGCGATATATATTTTTTTCTATCTAGTATCCTGTATCATTTGCACCGAAGAACTAAGACATGACATGGAAAGAAAAGAATGCTGTGGCCTGCAGATTCACTGGCAGTGTGCGGAAAGATGCATATTGTATATACGCATTGCGCACCTAGCTTGTAAGGCGCATGCTCAAGGATATGCTCCGGCGGACGCCATGTTGTAATAAATGCTTATTGTGTCTTCACACAAACGCCTCGTCTTGTTCCCGACAATACCATATTTTGGCGACGAGGATGGCGGAGATTACGTCTATTCCACCCTTCGATCCCTTCGATCAAGCCGGTAGCGTGGGTCCGCGATGGACTAGATGGAAACAAAGGCTACAGTATTACATTGATGCTCGTGGAATTACAGTCAACAACCGCAAACGAGCGTTACTTCTTCATCTCGCCGGGCCAGCCGTTCAAGATATCTTCGCTACACTTTCTGACACGGGCACTACTTACGCCGAAGCACTTGACGCGCTGGAAACGTATTTTTCCCCCCAAAAGAACCTACAGTTCGAGCGGCACTCGTTTCGAAAGGCACATCAAGCAGCCAGCGAACCGGTGGATCAGTACGTCACACGTCTGCGCCGTCTGGGCGAAAACTGTGAATTCGACAAGTATTCTCTCGACGAAGCCATCAAGGACCAGTTGATTGAACACTGTTCGTCTGCTATACTCCGTAGACGCCTCTTGCGCGAGAAATCCTCAGCTACACTGAGTTCCTTATTGGACATCGCTCGATCGATGGAGTCGGCGAACTTTCAAGCTGCAAACATTGAGGAAACTTCGCCCCAGGACCACTCCGCACACGCTCACCAAGTTACAACGCCGGCGGACGACTATCAACAAGTAAATTTTACCTCTGACCGGCGACGACAGTGCACCCACTGCGGACAGGCAGCTGACCACAAACCTCGAACTCCCAAGTGCCCAGCGTTTAGTAAGACCTGTTCGCAATGTGGAATTCTACATCACTTTGGTCGGGTTTGCCTCAAGAGAACACCAACTCCTGGTCACCCTGGACAGCGGGCTGTCAACCCAAAAATCCAGTATGCACGTCAATCTCTTGACAGTGAAAATCAGCATGATGCTTTTCAACTCAGCTCTAGCCAAGCAAAGGCGGACACCACCGTCACGATTGAAGGTACCCCTGTTCAAGTTTGTATTGATTCAGGTGCAACAGCTAACACTATTGACTATGCAACTTATGAAGCAATCAGCACCGTCAAAACATTGCCTTTAAAGCCCACAGATGTGAAACTTCGTCCATATGGCGAGGACAACCCTGCTCCCATTCCCCTCGCTGGATCATTCTTCGGATTAATCACTGCTCCCTCCGGGCAGATGGATCTGACAAGGTTCCTAGTGTTGAAAGCTAGAAATGCTGGTTGTCTCTTGAGCCGTGAAACTTCAACACGCCTCGGAATGTTGCATGTTGCTGCATCAATAATAACTGAACATTCTCCTGCCCATGGAGAATACAATTATCTCCTTGAGAAATTCCCAGCAGTGTTTAGTGGTGAGATTGGAAAGCTGAAGGACTACCAACTTGAGCTCAGCATTGACCCAACCGTACAGCCCATGGCTCAGAATTCCCGCCCTACGCCAATACACTACCGTGCCAAGGTAGAAGCTAAACTGAAACAACTCGAAGACCAAGATATAATCGAGCCGGTCACTGGCCCTACACCTTGGGTGTCACCAGTCGTCATCGTTGATAAGCCAAATGGAGATATCAGACTGTGTGTAAATATGTGCAAACCCAACGAAGCCCTCCTTCGTACACACCACCCGTACCCAACTTCAGAAGAAATTCTCCAGGATCTGAATGGATCCAAATTCTTTTCTAAGATTGATCTCAAGGAATGCTATCACCAAATTGAGCTTGCCGAGTCTTCTCGCCACCTGACAACATTCAAAACCCATGTTGGCCTCCGGCGATACAAGCGCCTGCCATACGGAGCATCAGTGGGATCGGAGATATGCCAACATGTGATTGGCCAAGTCTTAGAAGGATGTTCAAACGTCAGGAACATTGCCGATGACATCCTCGTCCACGGCACCACTAAAGAAGAACATGACACATCTCTAGAGAGCACATTACTCCGTCTTCAAGAGAACAATCTCACAGTGAACCCAGCAAAGTGTTTATTTGGTGTCACAGAACTGAACTATTACGGATTTCACATCTCAGCACAGGGAGTGTCCCCTGACAAGGATCGTGTACAGGCAATCAAACAAATGCAGCCTCCCAGCACAGCTACTGAAGCAAGAAGCTTTCTGGGATTGGTCAACACAGTGGCCCGTTTTGTTCCAAATGTGGCTGCCATGACAGAGCCTATACGAAGACTGACACACAAGAACGCTCCATGGTCATGGGGTCCTGAACAATCAGAAGCCTTTGACAAGCTGTGTAACCTCATTTCAAGTGACACTGTTCTAGCTCATTTTGACCCCTCCCTACCTACTCAAGTACGCCACGACGCTTGCAAGATTGGAATCAGCGGCGCCCTAACTCAGAAGCACCCTGACGGATCTATACGGCCTGTGGCATTTGCAAGCCGTAGCCTTTCCCCTGTAGAGCAGCGCTACAGCCAAACAGAAAGGGAAGCCTTGTCGGGAGTCTGGGCATGTGAAAGATTCCATTTTTACATTCATGGCAGCCAGTTCGACTTGGTTGGTGATCACAAACCGTTGGAAGTTCTCCTAAATGGTCGTGGTAACCCATCGCCGAGAATTGAACGTTGGCGATTGCGACTCCAACATTACAACCCCCGAATCGTTTACCAACCTGGCATCCTAAACGCTGTTGACATCCTGTCACGCAAACCACTCCAGACTGAGACACCAAGAGATCCGGTAGAGGACTACGTAAACTCTCTTATCGTGGATTCTCTTCCTTCTGCAGTCACCCTTCAAGAGCTATTAGTTGCTTCAGAATCTGATCCTACATTGAACGTTGTCAAAGATTGCCTTGACACTGGCAACTGGTCAGCTGCACCACAACCCTTTCAAGTTCTAAGAGAAGAACTTTCTCAGAAACGAGGCCTTGTTCTGAGAGACAATCGTATCGTCATTCCTCATGTAATGCGCCCCCGCATTCTTCAACTAGCACACGAAGGGCACCAAGGTATCACCAAAGTTAAACAGCATCTGCGGCAAAGAGTTTGGTGGCCTGGCATGGATTTAGAAGCAGAGAGATATGTACGTGAATGTCTTGGTTGCCAAATCGTGGGCCCAAAGCCCCCACCAGAGCCCCTGAGGATGACTGACCCGCCACGACAAGTTTGGCATACAATCCATGTCGACTACTGCGGCCCGTTCCCAACTGGTGAATACCTCTTTGTTGCAGTTGATGCCACTTCAAAGTATCCTGAGGTTCATGTTACACACTCAAGTTCAGCAGCCACCGCTATTACTCACCTCAATCAAATGTTCGCAACCCATGGCATCCCTGAGGTCATTACGTCTGACAACGTCCCCTTCGGATCTGGCGAATTTACGGCATGGTGCAAACAAATGGGAATCAAACATCGCAAAATCACGCCCCTTTGGCCAGCTGCCAATGCTCAAGTAGAGCGGTTCAATGAAACGCTGGAGAAAACCATCCGAATTGCAAATGTAGAAGGGAAGAACTGGCGTTCTGAACTGTTCGTTTTCTTACTGAACTACCGAAATACCCCACACTCGTCCACGGGTGTGTCACCTGCATCCCTGATGATTAATCGCCACATCCGTACCAAGATCCCATACCTGGATCTTTCTCGCCCTTCAAAGGTGCTTCAAACTGCATGTTCCAATGATAATCTTAGAAAGTCGAAGGCAAAGGAGTATATGGACAACCGACACAAGGCAGCTCCTTCTGACATTCGACCGGGGGATCAAGTACTGTTGCTTCAAAAACGCGCCAACAAACTATCTACACGATATGACCCACGGCCTTTTACTGTTGTCAGGAAGAAGGGGGTTAGCGTCGAACTTTCCAGAGGAGAGGCGCGATTGTTCCGGAATGTATCCATGGTCAAGAAAGTAATCTCTTCAACCGGGAACACTGAACAGTCCTTAAGACCTGCTCGTGAACGGCGAATCCCCAGCAATTTGGACATTACTGTGCCGAACACTGGATATTCTCAGAGGCCTTCTCGAGACCGACGTATTCCCAGTTATCTGAACAGTTATGTTTTAGAATAGGACATTTCATAACTTTGCTTATTCAGGCTTTCACAGTTTACCTTAGTTTTGTTATTGTTGTTGTTCTCTTACTTTACCCGAAAAGGAGGATATTGTATATACGCATTGCGCACCTAGCTTGTAAGGCGCATGCTCAAGGATATGCTTCGGCGGACGCCATGTTGTAATAAATGCTTATTGTGTCTTCACACAAACGCCTCGTCTTGTTCCCGACAATACCATAATGCAGGCAATATGACAGACGCTGTCCACACTACCGGCAACGACAGACGCCTCCAAGGCATATGGCATGTTAACATGATTTCTTTACCCCAAGAAAAAATAATCAAGAATCAGTTTTCTGTATGCTTATCCTCATTCCCACTCTTATTATATTTTTTTTATCCGTAGATACGAGATACCATCAATCATATATAGATTTTTTTAGCTTTCATTTTTGAAATTGTAAGAACATATTGTAAATGAAGAATAATTTTTTAATGGAATCAAATGTTTATGTTTATGAGTGTGGTATTATAATCTTGTTATTTTTTTCCCATATTTTATCTGTTTATACATATTGTTTAGGTATTGACACTTCATGCGAAATACCTCAATCGATTAAAAAAGTTCCCACTTCTTTTCATTCCAGATTGTTTGGAGACAAGTAAACAGTCTAGTAAATGTCATGAGACGTGTTATTAAACGAATGTGTTACAGGCACACTTTAAACAACCAGCAGATGTAATCAATATTCAAAGAACAAGCGATATTTATCTGAACATGCAAGGCATGAAATAAAACAGTTATTAAATCCATTTTTAAGAGAATTTACACGTCGCTACAACCGACTAGTAGATTTTAGTTTTACTTTTGTATATACTTGAAGAGGAGAAGAATGTAACATGAGAAATCGAACGATTCAACTAAGTTTTGAAATTATTTAGTCGTCATTGTTGTCAATAGTACGTTTTTTTTATCTTTGTTTATTTTCCATTTTGGATTAAACTATTTAAAAAACTGAGTTGATTCGTTCAATTTCTTTATCTTTGTTAATTTTCCATTTTGTAAATAATTCATTTACTTCTTAAACCGGTCATGTGAACTAAAAACCTCACACCAAAACCAAGATGACTAACTTTGAGATGAGTGATTTGTGTGTTAAGTTTGAAAAAACTTTACATTGATCCGTATAAATTGCGTGATCAAAGCATGGTTTCCGAGTTTGAGAGTTGCGGTGTTATGAAATCGTTGTAGGAAGGAAAAGCATCCCACTTCAAGCCAGCCTTCAATTTGACAGTGACACTCGCGCAGCTGGCAAAGAGAATGTGGATGCCGAGTGAGCAATACAAGATCATCGAGTCCAATGTGAAGGAATGTCATGAGTTAATTTTTATATTTGTTCGATATGTCCAAGGTGATTGGTTGGGATCTGGAAGGATTTCCAACGCGAATGATCGCAGTGTATTTGACACACAGAGCGGAGACTGGTACCGGGTATCAGTGGTTATCCCTACTTCTCTACTTATCACAGTGTTTGAGAACGAAGGAAAAAACTCTCAAACAGTAAGACCAAACTAAATAGCTCCTTTAGAAGACACCAAATGAAATGAAAAGTCAATAATCAATACTTTATCAAAGAGTAATAAAATATTGTAGTTTCTATATAACAACAAAATTACACTATTTCTTATCCCACGTTGAAGTGGGATACCTATGGTTTTAAACTACAAACAATTCAGATGAAAGATAATCAAAAGGTGCATTTAACCCCTGTCAACCACGTGTTTCATCAAGAATTTTTAGAAGAAAACACCATTGGTCTCATACTTCCCCAAGGGTATCAGCCTGCTCGCAAATACTGTCTTGGCCTTGCAATGATTGCCTTGGGTTCATTATCAGACCAACAACATGGCATGCAAAGTCGTGTGTTGCTTTCATACCTTCTCCCAAATTCTGAGAACCCTTTATAGTGACACAAGTTCTCTTCCATGTGGGACACGTATGACTTTTTAGCACATGCGCAGAAGCGCTTTTTGACCAAATGGGTTCAAATTCAATGACAAACATGATAGCAATGTTCAGAGTCCGAAGACAGTGACAAAAAATGTAATTTTTTAAAAGTTTAATTTGTAAATGAGCCACTCAATAAAAGTTTTACATTCTTACATGGTGCAATGGTGTTTGTGATTGACATGAAAACCCAGGGTTGAACCCATTGCTGTTTCATATCATGAATGTTCATTCATATCTTCCTGGGAGAATTTGGTTTGGCTCGTTGAACAAAAAGATGCAAATTTTTTCATATTCAGTCCTGCTATTAACATACTATAAAACAGCTTCCTTTGTTCAAAGTGTCCTTTTGGTGCACATGTCGACTGTAGCTTACATTTTGTCTTATCTTGCGGTATTAATCCTTTAAGTTGTCATGGAAAATCGTAGCAAAAACAGACCAATGTGGATAATGGAGACAAGAAATGTTTTGAAAAGAATAGGACAAAATCGACAAGGTGGAGACGTCGTAAAAGAACAGAGAACTTCCCGTATGAATGATGTGAGAAACATTCTTGCTGAAATTTTTGAAAACAATCAAGGAACAGATTCCGTCTTACTAAGATTCAATGCTCAATTGTGGAGGGAACAAACAAGAACGGACAAAGGGAAAGGAAACACAAAGATGTTGAACATATCCTATAAGAAATGATAGGAAACAAGATCGATCCCAAAAGAATGTTGTACCAATTTCAAGCTCAATTGGAGAAGGAACAAACAAGAACAGGGAAAGGGAAAAAACAGTGCGAAAGGAAACACAATGATGTTGAACATATCTTAAAAGAAATGATAGGAAACAAGATCGATCCCAAAAGAATGTTAAACCGATTTCAAGCTCAATTGGAGAGGGAATCTCTCGTTGAATTTCATAAGATTTTGACTGGAGACAGGATGTTCCAGATTTCTTTTTCTTCTAAGACAAAGCAAAGACATCGCTTCAGAAGACAGAAATAGTGGGAGTATTTCACACAATGGTGACCTGCGACTGCTTTTAAATTAATCATGAGGGTACATGTAATCACTGAAAAGAAGGAGAAAGAAAAAAAGAAAAAAAAAGAAAAAAAGAAAATTGCATGGATATTATATAGATCCGATTGACAAAGAGTTATTACTAACAGGGAGATAATTAGGATTTTTTCATAAAAGTAAGGAAAAGCAAAGGAGTAAGGAGAAACATGAATTTTTCTAACCATTAGACTTTATTTCTAAATAACTTTAGGGTTTTTATTCTATTTCTGAACATTTTTTTTGGCAAAGTTTTTATGGATTTAGTAGTTTTTACGTGTACCTATATTGATAGATTTTGAAACAAACTTTTCTACATGTCGAGGTAATTATAAATTTTTTCATAACTTTTACATGTCTAAACAGCTTTAGGGGTTTTTATTCTTTTTCTGAGCTTTTTTTACCAAAGTTGAAATTAAAATATTTGTTTACTCAATAAAATTGTGATTCCATGAAATATTGTTTCATATTCATTTCGTGGATACATTGTTCAAGTTGCCATTTTGAATACTTAATAAGGGTGAACAACTGGTTGGACTAGTTTTCTAGTGAGTGGCCATTTTCAATATACATCTAGACAAACTGGTTTGAACCGGTTTGACCATGACATCATTGTATTCTTATTGGTTCATTGCCTGTCCTTTGTTTTTAAACTTTAAATTGAAACCACCACCCACATGGTTAAGCGGTCACGTAACACCACCATACCATACACTTATACGGCTTGAATCTCAATGAGGACCTCTGAATGTACTTTGAATACATGATTAAAACTCGTCTAACCATTCGAGATTGACTACTCACAGTTTCAGTCGAAGACAGGAACTAAGAGTTTTTTGAGACAGTAATATCATTTACAGTGTCTGGTGCCTGAAAACAGACTGGCAGAGCAATTGGAAGCAGTAAGTCAACAATTTCATCTGTACCATTATGTTAGCAACTTTTCAACTATTTTGTCTTTATTCCACATACAAAATAGTCATCTTTTAATCTTTTTTGTTGTTTTGTTTTCAATGGGTTCTTAAACCGGTCATGTGAACTGACAACCTCACACCAAGCCAAGATGACTAACTTTGAGATGAGTGATTTGTGTGCCAAGTATGAAAAACTTTGCATTGATCCGTATAAATTGCGCGATCAAAGCATGGTTTCCGAGTTTGAGAGTTGTGATGTTATGATCACCACTAAAGATGCCACCCACATCAATGGAAAACATCTTGTAAAATCGTTGTATGAAGGGAAAGCATCCCACTTCAAGCCAACCTTCAATTTGACAGTGTCACCTTTCCAAGATGACTAACTTTGAGATGAGTGATTTGTGTGTCAAGTTTGAAAAACTTTGCATTGATCCGTATAAATTGTGCGATCAAAGCATGGTTTCTGAGTTTGAGAGTTATGATGTTATGATCACCACTAAAGATGCCACTCTTACCCTCTTCACGAGGGTACATGTAATCGCTGTATAGAAGGAGAAAGGAAAATTGCAAATATTATATAGATCCGATTGACAAAAAGTTATTACTTACAGGGAGATAATTAGGGTTTTTTCATAATAGTAAGGAAAAACAAAGTAGAAAGGAAAAACGTGAATTTTTGTAACCATTAGACTTTTCATTTCTAAATAACTTTAGGGTTTTTAATTCTATTTCTGAACCTCTTTTTTTTTTGCAAAGTTTTTATGGATTTAGTAGTTTTCACGTGTACCTATATTGATAGATTTTGAAACATTAAGACTTTTCTACATGTGGAGGTAATTAGGAATTTTTTCATAACTTTTACATGTCTAAATAGCTAAGGGAATTTTATTCTTTTTCTGAGCTTTTTTTTTTCCAAAGTTGAAATTAAAATATTTGTTTACTCAATTGGAGTTGGAAGCAGTAAGTCAACATTTTTATCTGTACCATTGTTTAAATATGTGTTTTAACAGCCTATACCCCTTCTCTCAATCATACCACTTTTGGTTAAAGGAGCCAAAAATCCGTCTGGTCTGGTAACCATATCTACACTGAAATCGAGGCACAAACACTAACCCAGGAACCACCAAATGAAATAAAAGTTAATCACTAAAACATCTATCAGGGTCATTTCTGCCTCTCCCTATTTCTCTTACAGAGTCTTCCTTCCTTTTGGTTTCCTTGCCAGGTCAATTTACCACCTGACCATCATTTCAATTTGTTTACAACAACTCACTCCAATCACAAACTATTTGCTATATATACATATTTTTAATTTTTTAATGCTGGCTTTCAATTTGCCAGTTGATCGTTGATTGAAATTGTTATTATTCACAGCAACTCACTAATCACAAGCATTTCATTTACCAATTGACCTTCATTTCATGTGCAATTTAAATGTGCCTTGTTAGTCATACAGCATTCCCTACTGTTATACACCTTATTCCAAAATGGCGGCCATTTTATTATTCTTTTATGTAAATGTAAATTAGCCCTCTTGGCCTCGTCATCATGTGTAAAATACAAAAGAATTTTCAACCGAAAATGAGGCCAAGAGGGCTAATTAACATGCATATAAAAGAATAATAAATTAACAGCCATTTTGGAATAAGGTGTATATTGCTCTTCCAATTTCACATTGCGGCCCTCTATTTACCACATGGACATATGCATCATTTCAATTTGTTCACATCAATACACTCCCATCGATAAATAAAGTTGATTATTATTATTATTATTATTATTATTATTATTATTATTATTATGTTAAAGGCAAACTTGACTGCATTTTCTACCAATAAAGCCATTTATATGTATTTCTGACTTTTCAGGATCTCAATAAAAAATGTCCTTTCATAATTTCTTACAAAGCCTTTTTTTTGCAAGGACTGGCCCTTGGTGCATATTAAAGAAAACATTGAGAGATGTATCTTTTTCAACAGCCCGCAATGTGCGAAGAAGAAGATATATTTCAACTATTATTGCCAAGCCAGAAGACAATGAGTATCACCCTTCTATTTCTCAATGCTGTCTTTCAATTTACCACCTAACCATGATTTCAATTTGTTCACATCAGCTTACCTCAATCGCAAACCATTACCTCTTTATTATTGTTTCTTAATTTCTCAATTTTGGCTGTCAATTTACCATCTAGTAATCAACTCACTTCAATCACAAACCATTTCCTTTTCATAATTATTATTTGAATTTCTCAATGCTACTTTTAATTTGGCAGCTGATCATTGATTCACCACAACTTGTCTGACAACAAACATTTACTTTAACAGTTGACCTTTGTTTCATGTTCACTTTAAATTTACCTTGTTTCTCATAAACCATTTCCTACTGTAATTATTTATTATTCTTTCAATTTCTCAATGCCAGCCTTCAATTTGCCAAAAGACGAAAACATAATTACAAACTTTGTACCTTTAAACATGTGTATATTATATGTTTTGACTTAAAAGAAATTATATGAGAATTTGGTCTGGTCACCATATCTACACTGAAATAGAGACATTAGCACCAACCCAGGAACCACCAAATAAATTAAATGTGAATCACCAAAACATCTATCAGGGTCATTTCTGCCTCTCCCTATTTCTCTTACAGAGCCTTCCTTCAATTTACAATGTACCAATTGACCTTCATTTCATGTTCAATTTGAATGTACCTTGTTGGTCATAAACCATTCCCTACTGTTATATTGCTCCTCAAATTTCTCATTGTGGCCTTCTATTTACCACATGGCCATATGCATCATTTCAATTTGTTCACATCAACACACTCCCATCTCAAACCATTTGCTCATTAAAGGCAAACTTGTGTTTTCTACCAATACAGCCATTTACATGTATTTCTGACTTTTCAGGATCAATAGAAAAACATCCTACATGCACATACATTCTGTTACAAATCCTTTATTTATGGCAAGGACTGGTCCTTGGTGCATAATAAAGAAAAAGATGTATCTTTTTCAACCGCCCGCAATGTGCAGTTTATTGGCCGTTCTGAAAAGTTTACAAAGATAGCGAAAAATATAAATGACACAGAAGATATTGCAACCAGTTTTGCCAAACCACAAGACAATGGGTATCACCCTTCTCAATGCTGTCTTTCAATTTACCACCACAAACCATGATAACAATTTGTTCACATCAACTTACTCCAATCACAAACCATTTCCTTTTCATTATTATTATTTTTATTTCTCAATGCTGCTTTCAATTTGGCAGCTGATCATCAATTCACAGCAACTTGTCTGATCACAAGCATTTAATTTACCAGTTGACCTTTGTTTCATGTTTACTTTAAATCTACCTTGTTTGTCATAAACTATTCCCTACTGTAATTATTTATTATTCTTTCAATTTCTCAATGCCAGCCTTCAATTTGTCAAAAGATGAAAACATGACTACAAACTTTGTATACATGTGTATATATTATGTGTATCGATTTTAAAGAAATTGTACGAGATCATTTTAGATATGTATGTTTTAATGTTAAAAAAAAAAATTAATTCGTTGTTTGATACTTAAATGTCTTTTTTTTCTCTTTTCACAAAGATATTAGCTAATAGGCTACTCTGTAAATTCAAGTTAAAATAAAGTTAATGTATGTATGTATTTACTTTTAACTTAAAATCTACTTGAAGCAACAGTTTTTTTTATATTGCTTCACTTCATTAAGGAACAGACTTTGTCAATGTTTCCACAGATACAAGAGCAGGACTGAAAATTAATGCTCAGGGCAGGGGTCCTGTCATGTTGAATGTGGTGGCATAATTATTGATGATGTGATTTACAACAGAGATTTGCCTTGGGAACAACATTACAAAATCAGATAGCGGGGCATGAACTTCCTTGGGCATACAATTAACTTAATTTCTATGCATCACATTTTGTATTGCTGTTGTTGTTAGTAATAGAGCAGTTTTCAATTGACTGTCGAAAGTAATTACACAATTGCTTTGGTTTTGCATTGCTACGCTTTGTGATTGGCTAAAAAATCTCGCGCCACTTTTTCGACCAATCAGAAGTAAAACCAAAACCAATCGTGACTTGCTCGCACGCGTTTTCCCGCGCTTGGCGCCCGCGACATGTAATTGCTTCGAGCTCTGATTGGTTCATTGGATTGTTTACGACTGCTGTGATTGGTCAGAGTAATTACTTTGGTTTTGGTTTTACGACACTCAATTGAAAACTGCTCTAAAATTTAACATCACATGAGCAATTTCCAGTGACTGCTTAAAAAAGGTTCGACTACTTTCCAAATGAAATACACCAGTTGCAAATTGAAAATCGTCTGAGAAACAACTTGGAAGTCAAAATTCTACAAATTACACAGACATCTCTGCAGAAAGTGATGCCAGTGAAGATATCCAAATACCCACTAGTTAAACATCAAGGAACTGTCCTTCCAAGCAAAATTGGCTAAGCACTTGGTGAAAATCAAGATAGGCATGTTTTAGAAACATTTCTCAAAAACTAAACACAACAAAAAAAGTCACTCAAGCATTCAAGCTTATATCGACAGAAATTCACATTAAAAAATGTTTCCTTCACCATAATGTCCCTAGGCTGCTCGAAAACTCTCTTAAATTGGTGCTGGGCAAATTTAGGATACGAATCCACTTTTTAATAGCACTAGTTATGAAATACTACTTAAAACCTCACAATTTTCTAATTCTAATTGTGTGATCTGCAAAAGGCATAACCCATCACAGCAGATGTGTAAATGTGCATGTGTTAAGGCCGAATTAGACGGTAAGATTTTTGCCTACAACCATCGCATGCAACCTTCTCACGTCATGCTTACGACATGACCTAGGTCAGAATCACACATCTACAACATTTCACTTACAACTCGCGAAAATCGCCTGCGATTCATTAATTTTTGATCGATCGGGACTGGGACCCACAACAAATTAACAAGATGGCCGACGCAGGGTTTGTTGCGGCGGCTACGGTTGTTTGTTGCGGCGAAGGAAAAAGATAAGGCAAAGAAAGACAAGAGAGAAGGAATGGTTGAAACGGAGGAAGGACATGGGAGCGTTTAGAGAAATTATTCAAGAGTTACGCTTGGAAGACGAAGGAAACTATCGGCGATATCTACGAATGGATGCTACAACATTTGAGGTACGGTATTTTAATCTTGAAAAAAATTCTAGATTTTCGACCTGTTTAATTCGTTGCTGATTGTGTATTATATCACATTCTTACTTGTTGACACTGTGTGTTACTTTTATTTTTCTTATAAGTTTGAAGAAATGGCTTCATTTTAATTCATCACTAATTTCGATCGACGCGAAGATCAAAGTGATGTAGTCTGAATTGAACAATTTCAACAAACTCTTTAATTTAGTTTCAATGATAATGAAAATGTTACTTGCGAAGAGGAAATCTGAAAATTTTAAAGCTATGAGCCTAATATATCTAAAGGAAAAAAGAGCACTGTCTGTTACTTTTGAAAATATTAACAACATACAGTGTACATAGTAATTAGCTTAAATTAAAATTGTACACTATGATCTAATCAATATAAAATTTATGCTTTCTTGAACTTACGAAAAAACTGCTTAATCAAAATCAACGAATGAAGCTCAATTGTCTAACAATAATATCTATAATCTTTTAAATAATGAAATCTATTAAATTGTTATGTTCTATATGTATTACAGGACCTTTTGCATAAAATCACACCATTAATCAAGAAAAAAGACACAAACATGAGAGAAGCAATCCCTCCAGAAGAAAGGCTTGCTGTGACCCTGAGGTTTTTAGCAACAGGAGAGTCTTTTTCAAGTCTCCAATATCAGTACAGGATTAGTCAGCCAACATTGTCCACCATCATAATCCCTGAAGTTTGTGAGGCAATATACAAAGTTCTCAAAGATCATTTCAAGTGCCCAAATACTCCACAAGAGTGGCTATCTGTGGCAAAACTTTTTGAAGAAAGGTGGCAACTCCCTAACTGTATTGGGGCTGCAGATGGAAAGCATGTGCGAATACTCCATCCAAAAAATAGTGGCTCTGAATTTTATAACTATAAGGGGTACTATAGCATTGTACTCATGGCAGTGGTTGATGCCGACTACAAGTTTACGTTTGCAGATGTTGGCTGCCAAGGTCGTATTAGTGATGGGGGTGTATTGAAAAATTCACAGTTTTGGAAAACACTTGCTGCAGGTAGTATATGATGATTACATTAACCCAATTATTAGAATTTGGCATACAATTTTCCTTTGGTCGGACAAGCCCACAATAATTCTATATACTGACATGCAGCTAGATCATATGATTCTCAAATATGTTGATTTAGGATATTGGCAATTGCAGTACTTGCAAGTGTAAGTTGATTATATTGCAATATTATGCTCGGTGCCTTTGCTGTTTGAATTTTTTTTTACTTTTTTCAGCAATTTTTTTTATGTACTTAAAGAACAGTAGGGAATTTTTGACATTTTGCTCAAACTTTTTGAACTTAATTAATAAGATTAATTCATCTATAAAACAAAACATACAATTAGTTACTTATAATAATTTATCTATCTTCAAGGTGCTTTAGGACTCCCAGAACCCTCTCTACTTCCACAATCCATGGATCAGTCTTTTGAAGGAGCTGAATCTGTAGAACCAGTTCCATACTTTCTTGCTGGAGATGAAGCATTTCCCCTTGAAGTAAACATCATGAAGCCTTATCCACAAAGAAACCTATCTGAGGAGAAGAGAGTATTCAACTACAGGATCTCAAGAGCAAGGCGTGTCAGTGAAAATGTTTTTGGTATTCTTGCCAGTAGATTTAGAGTATTTCACTCCACCCTTTGTGTACACCCTGAAAGTGCTATAAAAATTGTCCTGTCTGCCATCGCCCTTCATAACTTCTTAAGATCTAAATCACCTGGTTGCTACATACCTCAAGGATCAGTCGACACTGAAGAGTTAAGTGATGGGTCTGTCAAAGAAGGTACTTGGAGACAAGAAATCAAAGACAACCCATTTACACCTTTTCCAAATTCAAGGAAGGGAAGGCAGCCTCGACAAGCTGAAGCTATAAGGGATCAGCTGTGTCAATATGTGAATGGCCCTGGACAAGTACCATGGCAGTGGAAATGCTTGCTTTGACATTTGAATCAGAACATTATTTTGATCATTTAAACCTGTACATGCATGCCCTCATAGAAAACATTCAAGCTCAATTTGAAAAATGAAAAATGAAAACAATGTTTATTTGTTAACAATTCAAAATATATTTTATGCTTCTGTGGTCACTTCTTCAGCAAAATAATATATGGTACCACTAATCAAATATAAACACTATTTATAGTAAGTTTTGATTCAGCTTATTCAGCAAAGAACTATTTTGAACTATTTTCTGTCACAAACTGCAAAATAATTATAAATGTTGTGTTTTGAAATTGGTGCTATATTGATACTTGACTATATAGACAATAATTATTTAATTGCGTTTGATTGAATAGACCAATTTGCTATTTTTTTTTTGAGCTGCATGGTGCATATCAATAAAAAAAGGGAAATGGTACATTGTTAAACACTCCAGAAAGGTGAAGAGTTTCCACTGTTATGTATTCATTTGCATATAATATCAATCACTTTACTGATAATTTTCACTCTGACTGATATCAAACAACATCATACCCAGCCTGAAAAGCTTTTGTAATAATATTCACAACAACAACAACAAAATTATAATCTCAGATATTGCAAAGTTCTCATAGCATAATTTTCATGCAATGTCAGATGAAATAGCTGTGTTCAAGTCATTAAAGTCAATTGTTGTGAGTGCAGTTGATTGATTAGTTTGCCTCGCAGTCATCATTGCCCTGACAATCACCTGCTGAATTTCAATCTTCATCATCTCCTTCGAATACCCATCTGGTATCTTTTTTATCTGCTTTGCTACATAGTTGCCAAAAGCAGTATCGGCATCTTGAGTGGGTACAGGTGTGGCATTTCTTGGTTTCTTGAGCTCTTCTAAACATGTAACCAAAAGCTCTTCCTCCAGTTCTGCTGACTTTCTTTTTTTGGCTTTTGATGTTGGAGGGTTGTTCAACTTGAAAACAGAGATCTGATCCACAAGTAAGCTGTTTTCAAATTGGCTGACATCGGTGATATTTGATGTGCCTGCAGACTTATGATCACTTGACTGATCATCACCAATAACAATTGGATCATCCATGTTAGATGTTGTTTTCCTTGGCGTGATATTGTCCTTCAGGAACTGTAATGATTTGAAGAATGGCCATTTCGAAGTGTACACTTCTTTTCTCCCAGTACCTGAAGTCTTGCTGTTTCGTTCTTTGCCAACCTCCTTTCCAAAGTAGGAGCGGAGTGATCCCATTTTTTTTACCAGGTCTTCTTGAGAAAGACCTAGAAGATATAGCAAGGAATGGCCAGAATTAAATAACAATATTTTGTTACTTTATTTTGTCTATATTTAGAATTATATATATAGAATAAAAATAATTTTTAAAATCATATATCATATATTAATATATGGAATAAAAATAATTTATTTTTACAGCGGTTTTCATAAACCCACGATATATAACCACTAACTTTGTAATTATATCCACTATATCAGGGTTTTTTGACATGTTTTGAAAACATAAAATCAAAATTGTATTTCGTTTTACTTTATTTTGTCAACATAGAATTTCAATATTTTATTGCTGGAGCTAAAAATAATACAATAAAAATAATTAAAAAAAAAAACATCAAAAAAATCAAGTACCGGTATTTAACTTTAGAGAAGATTCACCACAAACATAAGTTAAAAGCTTAATTACTGCATGAACAATAATACAGAAATACTGTACTTCCTCAGTCTCAACATATTAAACGGTGAAGCATTTGTGTGGAATTGTTAAGCTAAAAACTAATGATTTGAGATTATTTTTCTGTAATTTGTATAGGTAATAGGACTACATGCTGTCCAATTTGGAAATAATTGGATGAAAAAAATTCCGAGGACTGCCAAAATTGGACGAGGCCGTAGGCCGAGTCCAATTTGGCAGTCAGAGGAATATTTTGAATTCAATTATTTCCAAATTGGACAAGCATGTAGTCCTGTTACTTGTTAATTATATCATACCAAACTTATAGTGATGTCCGTACGAACATTGTTTTTAAGATATTTATCTAAACCAGCTTGCATAACCGCTAAACTTCTGGTTCATATTCCTCTCCGTCCTTCCTTCTCACCTTAGCAGAGAACTTGCACCGGCAGTATTTCGTCCAGTTAGTTCATTGAATACGATGTGTTCTAGCTGCCTTGCTTGTCAAACACTTCGATCCATGTTGATGTACCTTTTTGAGTATTTTTGTTGACATCTTATTCTCGCATGAGTTAAATTTTCTCTAGATACTTCTGGAAATCTGTAAATGCCTTCGTGTAGTTCCTTGTCAACTAAACCGATCTAATTTTTAACTGAAAACGTCGCCAAACAAAGATCAATCTGGCCCATCGCCCGCCATTTTGAAACGAGGACTAAGCTGCGCGCTGATAGGATAAAATCACATTTCTATTGTTTTTCTTGAGCTTTGATTGGCTAAAAGAAACTATCCAATTTCTGAGTAATTGGATACTTTCGATAAGAAAAGTCCATTCGAAAACAATCCAAATTAATCTTTAATTTGGACAGTTTGAAAAATATAAAAACAATACCAAAGGTGCTTACCTTCCTTGTTCAGGTTTTGCAAGATTCGCTGTGTTGCTGCATTTCTCGCATCTTTTTTGAAGTAGTCCTGGTGTTTACAGTTGAACAAAACCATTTCCTTGCTCCACAGACCAATGAGAACATCTACTTCCTCGTCAGTAAAGGTGATCTTTTCCTTTTTTATCTTCGCCATGATTGACTCGTCCGCCATGTTTTGGTCCAAATTACGCACCGTCTCCCCCACAAATTTCCCCACAGACTCCCGCACGGTGAGGTATTTTGTACAATTTTCGCTACGACTGTCGCAGGATTTTAAAACAAGTTTTAAAACTCTACAACTTTTTTCTTGTCGCACACAACAGACTTGAGTGAGTTGTAGGATGAAATTACACGACACAATTCATGTCGTAAGCATGACGTGAGAAGGTTGCATGCGATGGTTGTAGGCAAAAATCGTACCGTTTAATTCGGCCTTTAGCTTCCACAAGAGCAGTTCGTGCTCACCACAAGCATAAGTCTGTTATTCAATAATAGCAAGTACTCTGTCCACCATGTGTTTTTTATATTAGAGGAAGGCTTATAGCAAAAATACAACATGCACAACGTAGTTTCAGTGTTTTCAGTTACTTGCGTAGAACGACTTGGTACGAACTGGTAAGAGACCTTGTTCGTCAAATACTGCTTGAGCTTACTTTATAATTCAATCTGGTGAAGCATCGAACAAAGCCGACCAAGCCGACCCCAAAACACATCTCACGCAAACTTGTTGCTACGTTTATCACAAACATAAGTTTAAGTGAAACTTACGTACCAAAGGACAAAGTTCTTTGGAAGTCCTGAATCAACAGCATTTGAATAACGAACGTCACAAATGTCCGCCATTTCTGCCTCCGGTAAAAGCTCGTTTGCTCCAATTGTTTTGAAATTCACGGGAAGACTGTAAAAAATCAAGTGAAAAGACAGTCAGAATCCTAGGTTACCATCCAATTTACCGCAAAATACAAGAGTTTAAAATACATCGACTTACTGAACGCACACCACTTGCTTGCCATCCGCCTTGCCAAAGACTGCACCCACAAGATTTGGAGGTGAGCCTTTGTGTAAGACAACACAATGTGTATTAACGATCCCACCAATCGGAAGAGAGATAAAAGTAGTTTTATCCAATCAGATTACAGCTTGGCAAAGAAAGATGCGCGCGAAAACCAAACAACAAACAGAAGCCACGTGTCTTTGTAGATACAAAAATAAGAAACTCAAACATACTTGATTAAATTGCATTCTTCTTGCGGACAAAGGATGTTGATGAAATAAAATTCCAAGACTTTTTCTGGATAAGGTTTTTTTTTCTCTCTTGGTTGTTCTCTATGATCTCAAACTAAAAATTTGGAAGTAGCTGCAGAATACCCCGCCACTCCTGACCGCCTCACATTTACATGTGTCGAAATGCTTTGTAGAACGAGGCATAGTACAACAGGCACTTTTGTTATTCAACGTGATGCAAATAAGCTGAATAAGTGGCAAGGTATACTGCAGTTTAGCTAAAATTTTAAACTGAAGGTGTTTATGGAGTCATGTTAGCTTATTTAGCAGTATATATATAGGTAAAAACGACAAACTGTTACAAAAGATCCGGAACTCTTCATTCAGCCGTTTGTCGCTGTGCCTTGTCGTCATTATTTAGCAGTGACCAGCCAAGAAAACGCCAGAAAACAGAAACTAATTTTTTTATGCAGGGTGGGACAAATAAGCAAATTTCGTAACAAATAGAAAACAAAATCTTAGTCCGTGCATTGTTTACGAAGCCAAGAGCGTGTGACGGTATTTCGGCAAGGCATGAAAAGAAGACGCGAAACTCGTACAACTGTGAGTGAGGTTAATTGCAAGGTATTGATAACAGTCTGTTGCTATATTTGACCAAAGCTTCGTTAGAGTGTCATAAAAATGTTTTCGTCTCCAACTTGAAAACCAAGCTATTTTCGTTGTTATTCTGCCCCAGGTGCAAACAAGGATTTTAGATTGGTGGATGATCCGACCTGCCCGATCAGGCCGAAATTTTGACAGCACAATTATCATGAACAAGTGTTGCGTAGTTCACTTGCTGAAATGCGAACATTAATATTTCTAATAATAATATTGGGATGGTTTACCAAGGGAAACGAACGTAGTTTAAGTCCAGAAACGTTCCAAAATGGGCTCTTTTATTCTCGCTTACCTCCTTTAATTCCGCGCGAAACGAAGTCCTCCCCCCGATCCCGCGTCGGAGTGTTTCAAAGGGATTACCGCAAATTGTTTCGTCCCGCATACCGCCCTCAAAGTGCGTTTACCGCATCGGATAAAGCGGTAGTCATTTGCTGAAATAATTATATATAATTGTATGGACGAAAGACTGAAATGAAGAAATTGGCGTTCTTGCATTGAGTGTAATTAAGGATAACACCTTCTTTCTGCTTTATTCGCAATTAAAGCTTTTGTCGGTTTTGTTTTGCTGTTCTTCTTCTCTTTTTGGTCTAAATGTAAAGCAACCCGAGTTCCCAAAAAACACCTCGATGGGAAAAGGGGGTTCTTGAGAGTTCCATCTCTGCGATCGCAATCGCAACGATCGCAAGGATCACAACGTTTCGGTTTCCATATGATCGCAAGGGTCGCAAAACACCTTTTTCTGCGATCGCTGCGATCGTTGCGATTATATGGAAACCAGGCTTTAGAGTGTGTAAATCAAACGAAGTCTCCGTGCAAATGACATATGGACGTTTGCGTAAACAAAAAACGTTAAAACTTGCCCGAGTTTTTACGTATAAGCAAGCAGTGTATACATCATCTCTTTTTGATATTTATATGCACATAATGCCAGTTTAATTTACGTCCAGATGCACGTAAAAATTACACGACGGTTTAACGGGCCGCGGTATTATTCGCCTAAAACGAAGCAGCCATTTTGCCGCTCGTATCCCGGCCGACGCTCAAGTTTTGCCTTTTCGCAAAAAAATAACACCGCCACAATGCAGGCTTATTATTTATCAGAAAACTACAACATAAATAAATTGGCCACCGTAGATCTTTCTGCGGTTGTCAATTCGGTGGTTTTAATCAACGCAGACATCAAATCAGCTCCACGATTTCTTTAAAAACTAAGCCATTCAAAAATAATAGACAATTTTTACCATTGAATCGCCTGCTCCCCAGACCACCACACCAAGCTTCAAGGCGGAAACTGTTGCGTGCGAATTGATAAAGTGATTATAAAGGTTTGATACATAGAAAGCTTAATCAACTGTTGTAAGTACACTTTATTATTTAGTTACATGTTCACGAACGTACATGGAAAGAAAAGGTCTTAGTCCGGTTGGACTGAGAAATACAGTTCACTCAGACGGCATTCTAAATATTTCCGCAACATTGCGCGCATTGGATTCGTAAATGTATGACTTTATAGCAGGGCGCAGCTGACAAACAACAAGAGATTAATTTTATTTACCAGCCAAGAGCAAGTTTTTTTGTAATTACTTGGCGAGTACTTTACTAGTTGGATATGAGCTGATAACGAATAAGTAATGAGCCAATGAAGTCTATCTTAGGGCGCGTTTTTTTGGAAACATATTCTGGTCATTGTGAAATCAGAATACGCTAACAAAACTATATTATTTACATTTTCACAGACCAAACATTTTCCAGGTTCATATAGTCAAAGTGGCAACTTCTTTTCATATTTTACGAGAGGAATAGGTGCCATATTTAGAGGTATTCTGTTTTTGGAACAGCCAGAATATGTCCCAAAAAAACGCGCACTAAGCTTTCGCAGCAGGTGCAATACTAATTATCATTAGACAGATTTAGCAAAGACAACGCGACGTGAGATGAGGACGGCGCGCGCACAAGGAATGACAGATTAAGACTGGGTCGAGAACGCCGTCGCGTTGCGGGCAAAAGGGATTTAGCAAGTTGAAGACAAGAAGACAGCGACGTCGATTATGTTCTCGAAGAATGTCATTTTCTCCAGAACAATCCACTGTCTTCATTACGTGTCTTTTTAGGCTGTTGATAGATAAATGGAAGAGGGAAACATAAAAGAAATATGTTATTAATTTCGCACGAAAGACAACAGTCAATGCACATTCCCGGAAATGTTGTGCTCGATCGACTTTCAATGAAGCTGTTGTAGAACGTTGACCGCTTGGTAAGTCAAAGTATGTCATTGATGCATTGTAAAGAATACTTTGTACTGTAATGAGATTTCATTTTACTTTCATTAAACGTAGCTGACGTATTTGTGTCGTCATGTTTTTTGCTTTCGCCAAAAGGATGATGCATGAAAATTTTGCGTAAGCTGAAATTTCGCCTGTCACGAAATAAGCAAATTCAGCAATGGCAAGTCTTGCCACTGTCCGCGACGCTTTGCTGATTGCCCACTATCAGAAAATCATTGATGATGTTGAATTCGCTGTTCTTTATGATGCTAACAAATCCAAGCCAGTTTTTCCCCATTCTAAGTTTGGGCGCTTTGACATCGACAATTGGGAAGATGCTGAATGCCGCACTGAATTGCGATTTGCAAAAGACGATTTGCAGTTGCTTTTCGATAATTTGCAAATCCCACAGGATATCATCTGTTCACAGAGGTCGGTGTGCGATGGAATGGAAGCTATGTGCATTCTTCTAAAAAGGCTGGCCTATCCATGTCGTTATACGGATATGGTCCCCCGCTTCGGTAGAAATCCCACCGAAATGTGTTTAATTTTTAACAATGTCCTGGATTTAATTTATACCAACCATCGACACCGACTTGAAAACTGGGACAGGAATCCTTCTCTCCAGCCTGGGAACCTGCACAGATATACAGGAGCCATTGAACAGCATGGTGCTCCCCTGAAGAATTGCTTCGGATTCATTGATGGCACAGTGAGAGGTATAGCTCGCCCAAAATTGAATCAAAGAGTCATGTACAATGGGCACAAGAGGGTCCATGCAATAAAATTCCAAAGTGTGGTAACCCCCAATGGACTGATTGCAAATCTCAGTGGGCCATATGAGGGGAAAAGGCATGATAGTGTCATGCTACAACAGTCTGGTCTGCTTCAAGAGTTAAGGCGTGTGGGTTTTTACAACGGGGAGCCACTTTGCTTGTATGGGGATCCTGCCTACCCATTGGGGATACACCTGCAGGCACCCTACAAAGGCAACCACTTAACTCCCCAAATGGAACTATATAACAAATCAATGAGTGAAGTGAGAGTGTCTGTGGAGTTGCTGTTTGGAAGCATCAGCAACTATTTCCAATTTATTGACTTTAAAAAGCAGATGAAAATTAATCTAAGTGCTGTTGGAAAAGTTTATTTTGTCTGTGCCTTACTACAAAATGCTCATACATGTTTATATGGCAACCAAGTCTCTGACATGTTTGGAATTGCACCTCCATCTTTAAATGATTATTTTTCATGGTAATTTGTAAGGGTTTGATTCATTGACTCCTGTTTGACTCATGTTTACATAGCCTGATGCAAACAGGAGAGGGAGTTTGGGAGAATTTGAAAGTTTATATGAACTCCCTCAAATGTTTACATCAAGCCATTTTCTATTTGTTTTATAAAATTTTTGCAGCGACCGTGCTATGCAAATAGCTTCATGCAAAATGGCTTCCCAACCAAATTATCAGAGTGCGCGTTATACATGTATGACCAAAATTATATAATCATGTATATATACAGTAGAACCCCGCGAACATGAACTCTGACTAACTAACATTTGGGTACATGTTTTTGCAAAATAAATGAAGTTCACAGTGTATTACTACAGTCCCACTAAATTCTACAACATTAAAGAAGTAACCATGTTCGTTTTCCTATTTTCACTGCCATGGGGACGTGATCAGTCCGAACTTACAATCAGGTAACAAGCAACTTATTTTCTTAATACTGTATTTTGAGATGTCATAACAACAAAGTTCAAGTTATCAGGGTAAATTTGGGCCAAGGGAAACTAAACATAGTATGAGTTAGCGAGAATTTGAGTTATCCGAGTTCGAGTTATTCGAGTAAAAATGACTGAAAAATAGGGCCAAATTCAAGGCAATTTGAACTTAGTTTGAGTTAGCGGGATTCTACTGTATACAAGTTGTGTTGATAGTGAATGTAAACACAACCGGTAGTAATTTCCTTTACATACATGGTCAACACAGAACCTCTACTAAGAAAATGTAATTAGCCCCCCCCCCCCCCCCCTGGGTAATCCAGCACTAATTGTCCAAACAATGTCTGTGATTCACTAAGAAAACAATAGATTCATCCTGCTGGGATAGGGATTAGTGATAAGGGTATTGTTCAAGTGATATATCAATAATATTATTGTATCATTTGCCAATCACAGACATCGTTTGGACAGCTAAGGGGTCACCCCTCCCCTCTTTGTGAGGCCAAGAATTAGTAACCTAACCCCACTCTGCTGCTTAGGGACAAATATTGTTCTGATATTTTAATTGGTGATTTCTCATGGAAATTAAGAGGCTGTATGCATGTCCTGGAAAGTCTCACAGGATTGGCTGAGGAAACAATAGAACAATCAACAGAACAATGGACCCTAGCCCTGAAAACAATACATGTGCATTACCAGGTCCAATGAAATTTGAGGTTCCAAAGAGGTGCATGGCTACTGGAAATTAACAGTAACAACATAATTGTTTTGAATTAAATTTATCAATGTATTCATGTAAAACAGCTTAAATGATTGCAATTCTCTTAAATTTGCTAATAAAATAATTCTCACTGAAGATAATACAAATAAATTAAATCATCAGTTTTATCAAAGTACATTAAAATATGCTATGAAGTGCTAATTAATTTGCATTGAACAGACCACTTAGTTCAATCAAAATTAACATCAAATTTGAATAAATTCTGGGGAACAATAAAACACATACGAATAATTTGTTACTCTTTTTTCTGTAACAGGTTAAATAAAGCTTGGGATTGTTGTTGTTGTTGTTGCATGACTGCCATTACTTGTTGTTGCATCAATGCAAATTGTTGTTGTTGTTGCTGGTGCTGTTGCTGTTGTTGATGTATAAGTTGCATCATCTGCTGTTGAAACATAGTCACTTGCTCCCCCTGTTGTTGCCGCATGACTTCCATCTCTTGTCTCAGTTGTTCTTGTTGAGCTCTCTCAGCCTCCCGTTCTTTCTTTTTCTCATCCAGCTCCCGCTCTTTTAGTTCGGCATCTGTCACTGCTCTGTCTCTCAACCATTCCAGGGTGTCACCTCCTGATCTTCTCCTTCTTATCTCTGTTTTCATTGCTTCCCCCTCTTTATCTTCGCTCCTCTTCTTTGACTCACCCATGCTCTCCATTGCCCTCTTCCTCATCTCCAATGCCTGTTCTTTTTCCTTTTCAGCTGTCGCTCTTTTGGCTTCATTTCTTTCTTCTGATTTCTTTTCGGACTCCTCATTTAATTCCATTAATTCCTCCAGTAATTTTTCAGTTTCGGTGGGTTCATCCATGTCACCTCCTCCGCTTTCTTCTGTTTCCTTTGTCAATTTCGCTTTTAATTTTTTGCTTATGTTATTGAACCGATCCCTTACTGCTCTGGCATTGACAGAGAAGTGTGGCAAACTGTTCAATCTGTTTGCCACACCCTGCCATGAACTGCCTCTTTCCCTGCTTCCGGGTTTACTAGTAAAAACTCCTTCTCCAGCCACTTCCTTTAACATTACAAAATCTTTATGGTCAGTCCACACCATCACTGACCTATAATAGAATGAAAATACCAAATGTTAATAATTTATCATGATTTATTACACTTTTTCAGATAACGAAAACAAAAAATTAGTTTTCCACGATTTTTGATCATTTATACAATACTCTCATCAGTTCATACCACTTTTAAACTGTAAAATAATATTTTTTAACTAATCTCTTGATAGTATGTTGATTAAGCAAGCTAAGCTCTTTTCAAAATTTAATACTCAGAATCTGACTGGCAAAATATTAGCGAACAACTGGAAAAAAATATATTTCTAAAACGTAATCTTTACAACACATTTGATCGGAATTATTAAAAAAACTTTCCATTGTCAACAAAAACTTTGTAAGGAAAAGCGAATCGAGATAAGCTTAAGTTGTGGGACAAGAACTGATCCCTCTCTGGTCCGTTTGCTGTTTATTTCATTTGTTTTGGATAAACCTTATTATTTAGTGCAAATTTCTGTTTTTGTTTATATTTGTTTTTGTCTTCGCCGATTTATTTTAAAGAAAAAACCTTGAGTTAATTTCAAACCACTAAAATATTAGTAAGGAAGTAATTCTTCTTTGATTAGACAAGAAGAACTTTGGCGGTTCTCGCCCAGTCGCCTCCACGAGTAAGAGATTTATTTTATTATCTTATCGATCGCTGAATTGAATTGAATTCGCTGATTGTCGCTTTTTATATACTGAATGATTTTACCGAGTTTAAATAAAGTTATATGTGTGTATGTATGTATGCGTTCAACACAGAGTTCTAAAACTTTTTATCTTCAATCGCTCGGACAGAAAAGAAACGATGATACAAATAGGTTTTATACATACTTTTTCTTGGACTCGCTAGCTGTCTCCATGACGAACGTCCTGTAGAATAAAAGCGAAAAAAGGAATAAGATGTCGCATTGAGCGTGCCTGTTTTACGCCAAAACAAAAAAAATCAAAAACTTAAATAAACAAACAATCCACCACAGGTGGATTTTCCACAAATAACTTAATGATTTTCCTGAATTTCCCAAAACATGCTATAATACAACTGTATGCTAGTTCAATTCTGATAAAAAAAAAATGTCAAAAAGGCGATAGAAAACCAACAATAAAAATTAAAACGCTAATCGAGGTGCTAGAAAAATGAAAACCCACTCAAACACCGACATTGCACCTTTTTGAGCTGCTTCAAAACGTCGCCGGAATGTTGCAACTTTTTGCGCTGTCTTTTGGCAGCTTTCAAAGAAAGTCATAGAAAACACATTGAAAAATAATATTTCAATCATTAAGAGAAATTATCTTACCTTTTTCACTTTTAAAAATCCACCAAATCTTTGCCGTTCTCTTCGCGACGCGAAAATACCATAAATGCCGTCGTGAACGGGACGCGACCTTGACTCGACAACGTTGACGTGAGCACCGGAAGTCGGGTCCAGACTATTCCGCGCGCCGTCGCGTCCTCATTTCACGTCGCGTTGTCTTTGCTAAATCTGTCTATTGCAATCTCGAGGACGCGCGTAAAGGACATCAAATTAATTATTGTTCGGCTAGTCTAAAAATATACTCTGAGTTCTCGTTGAAAATGCTGACATCTTTCGTAACTCGATGCTTCGTCCGTAGTCATCTGAAAAATATAACAAAAATATTGGTCTTGAGAAGAATTTATGAAGAGTTTAAAATATTTTTAGAGCGAGTTGGAGCACGTAAACACCAATCGATCTGAATTGATAACTTTGTAACTGTAAAAAGAGCTTGTTTTTCTATCAAAAGCTAAAGCCTTTGGTTTAGTTTGGATTCAGAAAAGGCGCAAGTTTCTTAGTTCATCAATAGAAAAACAAGCACTGTAAACTGCCTAACCACTGACGCTAGCTTTCCTGTGATTGCCGATAGGGATAAGCTACAATTCGACTGAAGTGCGAAAATTGGAGGGTGTGAATAGGGGTATGCAAATCCGGCGCCAATCCATTAGATTTTACTGAATACCCGAATCCGTTAATCTGCAAAAAAGTTTTGCCTAAATCCGAAACCGCAAATTGTTTGTGAATTTTTGAGATGCAACAAGAGACGGCCTTGAAACCTTGCAGTTGCAGTGTACGAGATTGCTCTTTCAGCAAAGAAAGCAAAGAAGTCTTCCTGAGTTTTCTCCCACATTGCGGACTAAAATTTGAAAACACAAGATGTCTAAAGAGGATTAAGCCCCAAGATACGAAATTCGTGCCCAAGAAATGGATAAAACAGTAATCCCTGCAAAGTTATTAACAAAATCCGTCGATCCGTAGACCTATGTATCCACCTCATAATGGTTTTGAAAATTAAGTTGAGTCATTCTTTACATTTTACTCACCTTTCAAGTAAACTGCCTCGCTACACACGCTGCATCTACCTTTACAGGAACATTTAGTGAAAAGTTCCTTGACAGAAGTCCGGTACTGCTTGCTGCACAGTACATAGACCAGCGGGTTCAAAAGAGGATTGATATGCGCCAAAAGCTCCGTGTAAAAATAGGAAGTTTCGTCATACAAGGAAGGACCCCGGGTCAAAATATAAACTCGGTATGACTGAAAAAAAAATAAGGGGAGAAAATAAGTTAAATGGTCATCGTAAAATGTTGCAAAGTTTTGTCCTAACAATTACTAAAGCCTGGTTTCCATATAATCGCAACGATCGCAGCGATCGTTACGATCGACGATCGCTGCGATACTTGCGACCCTTGCGATCATATGGAAACCCAAACGTTGCGATCGTTGCGATTCTTGCAACGATCGCAACGGACCCGTGTAAACGGGGCCTTAGTTTTCTTCGCGCGCCGCTATCTGAACGCCTGGAACAGGCTACCCACTATCTAAACCCCTCGGAACAGGCTGCCCACTATCTGAACGCCTGGAACAGACTACCCACTATCTGAACGCCTGGAACAGGCTAATCTTTCACAGGCTAATTCGTTGACAATTTGCATCGGTTCATTCATTCAGTTAGGATCACGATGTCTGAAGCCGTCTGAACCGCTCCGAATCTAGCCGTTTTTTGATTAAGAGTTTCATTCTCATCCGAACGTGTGCTCAAGCCGGGAACGCGGGTCCCGGGATGAGTTCATCTCAGTATATTCGTTCATTTCCCCTTTTACTGTTGACATGGTTTCGTCCCAGGATGAGTTTATACCGAGGTGAGTTTATACCCGGGTGAGTTTATACCAGGATGAGTTTATACCGGGATGTGTTTATACCAGCATGAGTTCATACCGGGATGTGTTTATACCGGGATGTGTTTATACCAGGATGAGTTTATATCGGGATGTGTTTATACCGGGATGAGTTTATACCGGGATGTGTTTATACCGGAATGAGTTTATACCGAATCGATTTTATTCCTGTCCTAAGCACCGGGATGAAATGCGACGAAAAATTCCACGTAAACAGTTTTCCCGCGGTTCGATGCATCCATTTTGTTATAATGAGTTCAATTTCGCCAGTTAATGAAATTCAACGTTAAAAATCAATCTGGGGGATTATTTTGTGTCAGTTACATTCGGTTGAGATCAATATTCGCTTCGTCTCGTGAGCGGGATGACTTTCGTCCTGGGATCCCGGGATAAAACCACTCATGTAAAATGAATTAAGATTCTTTTTCATCTTTGTACGACACTCATCCCGGGACGGAACTAGTCTCGCCTTTCATGTAAACGGGCGCTAAAATGGCTAGAATTTGAGCCCAGGCAGATAAGAGGTAACTGCGCAATCTTAGCATTTAGTAACGTCACAGGGTCCAGGCTAAAAAGAGCCGAGAACACGAGGGACTAGGGTGAGCGAATAGTTAAACAGTAGGCAATTACGTATTAACAATGATTTAGAAATACATAGACAAGTAAAAACAAGCGATGTAATATCCCGACGTTTCAGCGACCTCATGACGCCATTATCAAGGGTACAAATGAGAATAAAATTAACAAATGCGAGTTCATGAGTAATAACTAATTTACATAGCGGAGGAGGCTACACAAATATTTTAGCACGGATAGAATCCGTTTGCACATTCAAACTCGGTGTTAATTGTTTGATGTAAAGCATCTCGTTGACTAGACAATCAAATTTGTTCATGCATTTCTTGAGAACTTTGAAACAGCTACGGAGGTCCTCAGGGACAGCACCCGCGTGGTCGTTGTCATAGTGCTTGCGTATTGAAGATGACGTGCTTTTATGGCCATCCACGCGGGCATATAAATGCCCGCGCGTGTAGCCAACATAGCTCCCTGTATCACACAGGTTACATTTAAACTGCAGGTACACTACGCACTGTTGATTAACTAACTGCGGTTTAGTCTCACAATCTTTAAGGTCTTGGCCAATTTTCCGACTGACAAATACGGGCTGGATTGTGGTCTGGTCTGTTAATCAACAGTGCGTAGTGTACCAGTTTAAATGTAACCTGTGTGATACAGGGAGCTATGTTGGCTACACGCGCGGGCATTTATATGCCCGCGTGGATGGCCATAAAAGCACGTCATCTTCAATACGCAAGCACTATGACAACGACCACGCGGGTGCTGTCCCTGAGGACCTCCGTAGCTGTTTCAAAGTTCTCAAGAAATGCATGAACAAATTTGATTGTCTAGTCAACGAGATGCTTTACATCAAACAATTAACACCGAGTTTGAATGTGCAAACGGATTCTATCCGTGCTAAAATATTTGTGTAGCCACCTCCGCTATGTAAATTAGTTATTACTCTTGAACTCGCATTTGTTAATTTTATTCTCATTTGTACCCTTGATAATGGCGTCATGAGGTCGCTGAAACGTCGGGATATTATATCGCTTGTTTTTACTTGTCTATGTAGGCAATTACACACAGATATATCCGCCCTGGTTCTCAACCAAGCATGGCGCACTATTGCATATTTTATATTATCATACAGAAATGTTTTGATTGATCGAAGTAGCCTTAAGCTCTTTACACACACGTACAAGAGGGAATGAATAAACGCCCTTGCTGCATAATAATAACGGATATCAATAGATTATGGTGGATAATCCGTGATAGTCTCTTGCGGATGTTTTACTTGCTGTTGTTATTAAGCTTCTTTTTCTAGACTGCTAGTTGTCCCTTTTTAGTCAATCGAGTGGGCGAGCTAATCACGAAAACAAACTCGGCGAGACTGGAGCGAGCGAACTTTCCCACCTCCTCCCCAGAGCCCCCTCGGTTCGAATTACTTTCGCTCGCTCGCCGATCGCGCATTTGCTCGGCCGCTCGACCATCCAGAGAGGGACTGCTAGCAGTCTATTCTTTATCTTGTTGTTAGTACTATTCAGCACCCTCCAAGTTCTAGCTTACATGGGACCCTCAAATCCAATAAAGAAATTTTGTGCAATTTTACTTATCATCTCTTGAGAGATTCTCAAGGAATAGAAATATGATACAACATTGCGGACGGTTAATTTACAGCGCATGCCCACTCCAGATTCAACTTTATCATTGGAGCTGCTGCACGCAATCTTGTGGGTATCATTTCGGGGATGGACACAAGGTGCAATTTAATACAAATTGCGCGCTGAGTCAATATGCTGGCGCAGAGATGCACTGACCATCAAGGCCTTTATTGCTGTTTAATGACACTTACCAAAAAGGGAACGTAGCAAAGACAGAAAAATACCACAATCACGAACGTTAGGCGAGCGAATCCGCCATGCTGCTTGTTAACTTTGGAAATCCCTGCTCCGCGCTGTTGTTGCTTGGACAGTAAACTGTTGACTCTACGCTTCCGGTTCAGAAAACACAGAATAGTTCCACAAAAATACAGCAAAGCCAGAGTAACCAGACCTCCTTCAACCACGGTGGCATAAACCAGCGTCTTACCTCTGGGTTCTTCAGGTGTGAGATCAAGGGCGCAATAGAAACCCTTATTGTATAACTTAAACTTACCGAAACCCGAAACAGGGAGAACCAAGTGTATAACGGGCCAAATCAGGGCTAGCACCAGAGCTTTCTGCACTCTTGAAGATGTTACTTGATTTCTGTAGTACAGAGGCCTTGTGACGGCGAGAAAACGCAGAAAGCACATTATAAACACCACTAGAAACGACCAGCTTAAGAAGGTTGTAGAGATGAATGCAGTTGCAGAGCATAGAATTGAACCCCCGGTCCAAGCGCAGTTCGCGTAGGAAATGATTGAAAACGGTAGCGTTGAAAGAGGGATTAAAAGATCGCTTAAGATCAAAGTTCGAACGACGAGATGGTATTTGTTTTCTTCCAGTCCTGGTAGCTTCCAAATTGCAATTGCTGCCATGAGATTAGCCAAAAACGACAAGAACTGTATGGTTGCCATCGAGATAAGGTTCGTGAAGTTGTCACATAACACGGACGATTCTGACGAGGTGGTTTGGTTTTCGGTTGAATTCATGACTATGTGTAGCTTCTCGTGCAATCAACTTCTGTTCAAGACAAAGGGTAAAACGTTGATCACTAATTATTCCAGCCGTTTAAAATTGTCCTGAAAACCCTTTAGTGACAAAGGGATTTCTTTGTTACCGTTCAAACCAATAAGTTTAACTTGTGAAATCAGGTGATACTCTATCCATTTCAAATATTATACAATCTTATATCCGTCATGTGTTTACTCGCTTTATAATTACTCACGAGCCTACGATTTTCTTGAATAAAAATGAGAAAAGCTTTGTCGCTTGTTTGTTTAAGTGATTGATTTATATCATGCAGGCACCTTTTGCAGTTTGCTTGAATCAAGATGACCTGATACAAATTGTGCATTTACAAAAAATAGTTATATTTCAAAGTGATTTTAATGGTTCATTACTTTTATTTAAAGTTATTTGAAATAAATAGAAAATTAAAAAACTATTTTATGCGTAATTTAATAGGCTAAATACAGCTGTAAATGAACATTTCCACTAGAACAAACATCTTTATGAAAAATGAAAAGGTTTAAATAAATAAAGGCTTGGTGTTAATGCCAACCAGCGATTAATTTCTATCATTTCAAATAGAAACAGATGTGTCAACCTCGATTAGTTCTTTTTAAGCCAAACAATAAAAGCCACAAAGAAACCAGGGTAACCGTGTACAATTTGGAGAAATCAAGGAAGGCAACCGAAGTTGAAACATTACATGACATGACACGAGTCTCTCCGTAATTTCTCTGAATAGTGGAACAATATGGCGATTATTCTAGACAAGCTATTCTTTCAAGTTAGTCCAGAGTTTACTCTAACAAGACAAATTTTTGCATTTCGGTTTTAATTGGCAAAATTTTAATAGACCTTTAAAGTAAATTGATTGATAAGGTATAATGAATTTGTTTCCCACATTATCATAAATCAACTATACAGCCAATGATTTAGCAGCTTTCTTGGATAAGAGGTTTAGGCCTTTATTACGCGGCGGCCATGTTGACTCCCCAGAGAATAAAATGCTTTGTTTTTGCCCGCTCAGCCTCGCAGTGAAAAAGTTGAAAACGAGGCTGGGCGGGCAAAAATCTTTTATTTTTTATACAAAATGGCGGGGCGTGATAAAGGCCTATTGTAGCCTGAACAGGCTGTTAAAGGAAAAGAAAGATCGCGAGCGAAGCGAGCCGAGGTAAACCCGGGGAGAGGGAGAGAGCCGAGTGACACAAGCATTGCGTCAGCCGAAGCAAAGAAATTTTGTTTACTTAATTTCCATGTTGTATCGCCAAATGCCACTAAATATACAACTAAATTGAATAAAAAAATCTATAGAGGAAAACAGAAGCAGTACTTTGGTGAAACTGAGTGCAGGATTACAAGGATGAAAGTGGATTACAGTTCATCAATTTTGATTTCGTGACAGGCGGTCAAGAAACCAAAGTTTCCATTCTGGTGATTTGAGTTTTGTACTCGTTATTTTGCTTTTTTAGTCCATATTCTTTGCTTTCATCATTTTGTCGATTTTCTTCCTATTTTAAGATAACAAAGCAATTAAAGCACGAGCATCCTGGCCATAATAATAAAAACACTTTCTTTTTGTCGTGTCTCTTTAAACTCTGTTTTTGAAGTACTCAGTTTCCCCACAGTGTGTTATATGCATGGCAGCACAAGATAGATAGATAGATTTTTCAATTGCATTATGAGCTCGAGATTTCTATCGCGTGATAGTTGACTGGAGGGCGAAGCCCGAATCAACTATCACGCGATAGAAATCAAGAACGAACAATCACTATTGTGTTTTTGAAAACCTCTGTTTTTGGTTCCCCATAACGGATAAAAAGATTTGCGTCCACACTAGGAGCTGAAAGATGCTCGGATGTTTTTCTGTTCAATACGCATGCCCCAATAGCGTCAGCAATACTAATGCGTTACTAGTTGTGACGTAAGTGCTTTTGAAAAGCTCGGTTTCTGCCGTCCACACTAAAACGATAGACCTGCGTTTTCAAAAGTCTCCACTTTGAAAAACGTTTTCGAAAACATCCGTTTTCATCGATTTTATTCTCCGTTTTTGATCGTTTTAGTGTGGACGATCGGTAAAAACGCATAAAAAAGTATGCGTTGTGGACGGGGCCTTATTGTTTAGTATAAATCTACTAGACGTTCAAAACTCAACAACAAATACTCTTTAGACACTTCGAAAACGCAAAGAAGCGGCCGCCATTAGGCTACTCACTCTGCTCACTTTCTACAACAGAATTGATAGTGAGTAATGTAGCCAATAAGAGAACAGCATTCGTGATAGAACGGTAGTAGATTTAGGCCCCGTCCACACTAATGCGTTTTCGTTTGAAAACGCATACTTTTATTAAATCGGCTGGCTATAAATAGCCAGCGCGATTTTATAAAATGCAAGTCGAATTCCTTAAGGACAGATTTTGACGATAAGCATCGTTGGTTTACACTAGACCGCGGGAAAAAAGAGGATCTGTAACAGTTCTTGTTGGATTGAAGGTGTCTGGATTGAAGGTGTTCTTCGAACTCTTAATTTTTTATCCAGTTTTATACGCCGCGACGCTCTTTCCTTATTCGTGTTACAGGCAACCCATGCGGGCCTTAGCTGTGGAGCAAAAAAGCCATCGGCTGACTAAGTCAAGTCACGTGACGTAAACATGGCGGCCGAGATGGGCTCCAACTTTCGACTTTATCAAAGAATAAGATGGACCGTGTATGCCTGTCTGTTTTTAGGTTATTCCTCTTATTACTTCTGTAGAAAATCATATACGTTCGCTATACCAACTTTAATAAGCGAACTGAACTTAAAGAAGAACGAACTCGGTGTTATAACGAGTGGGTTTGCTGCCATGTACGGTGTTGGAAAGTTTAGCGGCGGTCTTTTGTCTGATTCTTTGAGCCCGAGAACTATGTTCACAGTAGGAATGTTATTAACTGGGATTATCAACATTTTGATCGGATTTACTGAGAATGTGTCGCTATTAACCTTTCTTTGGAGTGTAAATGGTTTAGCGCAAGGATGTGGATGGCCTCCTTGTACCAAGTTGCTAAGAGAATGGTTTTCCCCATACCAGGTTAGCAATTGTATTTTTTTTGGTATGTGACTAGCATAACAGTTGAGTTCCCAAGGATTAGGGTTGTTTAACACAAACAAATAAATAAATAAATAAATCATTAAGTTTAAGTAAACCAGTTAATTCTTGTATAGGTTGTTTACACAGCAGCCATGTTGGTGATCAGAAACAAGAAATAATTTGCATATTAAAAAATAGAGTTTATTGTTATTAATAATGATTTAAAGAGACAAAAGCATGTAAAAACGAGCGAGATAATGTTCTGACGTTTCGGCGACTTCATGATGCAATTATCAAGGAATGAGTAAATGAATACAATGCGAGTTTGAAAAGAGTTGAAGTCCAATTAATTTTCATAAAGGAAGTTAAGCTAGACAAAGACTTTTGCACAGATGGAATCTGATTGAACATTCAAACACGGTCTTAATTACGTGATGTATAACATTTTGTTAACTAAACAATCAAATTTGTTCCTGCATTTTTTTAACACTCTAAAGCGACTAAGGAGGTCATCAGGGACTGCGCCCGAGTGTTCTTTGTCGTAGTGCTTGCGCACCGACAATGACGTGTTTTTATGCCCATCCACATGTACATGCAGATGCCCACAGGTATAGCCAACATAACTACCTGTATCACACAGGTCACATTGAAACTGGTAAACTACACATTGTTGGTTAACAAGATGTGGTTTGGTCTCGCATGCTTGGAAATCCTGGGCAATTTTTTGACTTACAAACATGGGTGGACTGTTGTCTGTTGTCTGCAGCTTGACACTAAGGTGTTTCAAGCTGCAGACAACAGTCCAACCCGTGTTTGTTAACCAACAATGCGTAGTTTACCAGTTTCAATGTGACCTGTGTGATACAGGCAGTTATGTTGGCTACAACCGTGGGCATCTGCATGTTTGAATGTACAATCAGATTCCAACCGTGCTAAAGTCTTTGTCTAGCTTAACTTCCTTTACGTAAATTTATCTGACTTGAACTCTTTTCGAACTCGCATTGTATTCATTTACTCATTCCTTGATAATGGCATCATGAAGTTGCCAAAACGTCGGAACATTATCTCGCTAGTTTTATTATTATATTATTTTTCATTGTTCTGACCCCCCAACATGGTAGCTGTCCAAACCACCAATAGTAAAGGTGCCTTGGCAACAACCATTTTTTTGACACTATAAAAAGTTGGTCAGAAATATGCATTGATTAATTCAAAACTTCAACAACCCTGTGGGCATATCCTGGACATTTGACTATCTGCTATGCCTAGCGGGTGGTGGGGAAGTTGAACTTTGCCTGGGTGGGATGGTGAATTTTGAATAGTCAGCGTCAAGTTTATTTCATAATCTGCCTAGATTGAGTTTATTTTAATTTGGTATGGTAATTTTACAAGAACCTTTCTGTGAGTTTGAATGCTAAACTTATTGAACTCAATCAATCTAAATTCACTTAAGGTGATTCCTTAGTATTGCATTGCGCATCACTACTGCACATAATTTCTTGCATCATTAGCGGGCTCATGACAGCATGCACACACAATTCAAACCAAGAAAGTTTCCTTCGAGGATAAGTTGGCCAAATGAATAAGAGGTTTTTTTCTCCTAAATAAGCATGGTGATGTATTTTGTATTGCTTAATTTTACTGTTAAAAGCATCCTCTTTGAGTTAAAAGAGTTTAAAAAAATTCCTTTGTCAGGAAAAAAGGTCAAAGGTCATCGCTATAAACACATACACACCCATTACTCATGGGCATAAAATCATGACCTTGAGATCATGCATGCAGGGAGTATTTTGAGACAATGTTATTTGAAGCTGTGTGCCTTGCCATTAATCATATATCAAATTGTTCCTTATGGTAAAAAAAATCATATCTATTACGGTTTTTTGAGCATTTCATTTTAACTTTGCTTCAAGCTACAAGCAGTTGCAAAAAGGTTGAGACACTTTCCAAAAAAATGGTCATTCCGTATAAAAGCGACCGCGTAACACAAATGAAATCAATGCCATGTGCTACTGACCCTCCTCCCCCTTACAATGTTGATGACTGTTAGTTTGAATGGCATTTTTGAGCTGGTACAACATTGATAAGGGGGGAGGGGGTGGGGACTTGTTGAAAACCATGTTAGCCTCGAAATATGCACTACAGTACACAATGTCTCAACTCTTTTTGCAATTGCTTGTAGCAAAAAAAATAAAACATGACCGATCAAATAAGCAACATGTCGTAGGCAGTACTATATGGATAACTAGGGTAACTTTAGTCCATCACATCACTTTCTCTAGCATGATGACTTATGTTTTTTTTTCATTGTATTTTTCAAAACAATGCTTGGTATGGAACAGTTATGGAAAGTTTTAAAAAAATTGTTCGTCATCTTTTATTCTGAGGAATCACCTAATAATCACACTCAAAGCATGGATTGCATGTTGATAATAATTAAAACAGTATTCTCCTCCCTTTATATCAGTTTGGTACACTCTGGAGCCTTCTCACTGCTGGTTGTAACTTAACAACAAGCATGTCTCCAATATTAACAGCATTTCTAACAACAAACTATGGCTGGTCAGCAGGCTTCACGATTCCTGGTATTGGCACTGTCATACTGTCTGTCCTCATTTATTGTGTGATTTGGGACTCACCATCAGAAATAGGACTGCAGGAATTTAACCAAATGGCATCAGAGACATCACAAACTGAGCATAAATCAGTGACTAATAAGAGAAAACTCATTATAGCACTGTTACAGAGTCCATTTTTGTGGGTTTTGAGTGTTGGATATCTTATGACGCTTTTTGTGAAGACAGGAGTTGGTGAATGGACACAGCTTTTCTTGATGCAGACAATAGGAAAATCTCAATATCACAGTATGTTACCTAGAGGGAAAGTGTCCTGATTGATAATTTTATATCATGTTTTCATGGATATGACCAGGGGGTTGCTTTAAGCTTTTCTTTATTGTCTGGAATGTTTGCCATAGATTATTAACATCATAGTGTTGACACATCATAACTCATAACACAAGTTTTTTACCTGCACCTCTCCACACACACTTGCCAGTTAATATGTAGATGCAGTGCCACAGAACAATTTGTATACTAGAGTCAGGAGGTCAAGAATCCTTTTGTTTTAGTTTAAGCAACATTGTAGTCATTTCCATTTTATTGCTTTTATGTCAGATTATTCCGGGAAGGGCAAGTAAAGGCATTTAAAAATGTTTAGCAGAAGTTATTGACAATTATGAAAAAGACCAAACTGAAGAGCCAAGAAAAGTAGTTTTGTTGATGTGGAAAATGCTGAAAATTATTAGAAAAAATCCTTAAACAGTCACAATCACAGGTGAGGTTAATTTTTCTTCCCTGTTATTGTATAAAACAAATAGATTACATTTTGCTAGGTGTCCGTTCAGTTATAGATCACAGAAGATGTCAAAATGTGGTAAGAACATCAGTGACCAACTAGCCTGTGACTTTTTTGTTTTTACCACATTTTGAAGTCATCTGTGATCTGTAACTAAACATATGCACGGGAAAATGGAATCTATTTGTTACAGCCAATTTCAGTGCTATGTATAGACCCAGACTTTTGAGCATGATTTGACGGCCATGATTTGATGGCTCATAAAGCAAGGGTCACGTCCCGGTTATCTGATAGTGAGCTTGGGCCCTCTGTTTACTTGTAAAAAGACAATTTTGTTAGCCGTTTTCTTTATCAAGCTCCCATACAATTAATGTTGGTGATATATCACTCGTCATCTCAAGTCTTTACGCAGAACCTCCATTTTCCTGTATATTCATTGACTGCTTCATTCGCTGCTTGGTAACCTCTCAGTCGAATCATGACAGTCTAATCATGGCCGTTGAATCATGCTCCAAAGTCAGGGTCTATACATACATGTAGCACTGAAATTGACTGTCATAAGAGTTGCATTTTACTTGAATTTATTCAGCTACTATTGGGAGCCAAAGGGATAATATTAAACAGTGATCAACAGTATCAACTGAAGTCACATGTTTTTTAAAGATTTGTTACTTTTGTCATACATTGTAGGTAGTATTGCAATGAGTTTTCTGGAGATTGGTGGACTCTGTGGCAGTATAGTGTCTGGATATGTGACAGACAAGTTGGTTTTAAAGGTATGATCGAAAGTCATTGATAACTCTTTAACTTTATCTATCAGTCTTCCCAAGAAATCTACACAAACACAATGATCAAAAGCTCCTACTGTACATGTACATGTACTGATGACAGCCTAGTGCTGAAAGGCTCCTACTGTACATGTACATGTATTGATACCAGCCTAGTGCTGAAAGGCTCCTACTGTACATGTACATGTACTGATGACAGCCTAGTGCTGAAAGGCTCCTACTGTACATGTACATGTACTGATGACAGCCTAGTGCTGAAAGGCTCCTACTGTACATGTACATGTACTGATACCAGCCTAGTGCTGAAAGGCTCCTACTGTACATGTACATGTACTGATGACAGCCTAGTGCTGAAAGGCTCCTACTGTACATGTACATGTACTGATACCAGCCTAGTGCTGAAAGGCTCCTACTGTACATGTACATGTACTGATGACAGCCTAGTGCTGAAAGGCTCCTACTGTATATTTACATGTACTGATGACAGCCTAGTGCTGAAAGGCTCCTACTGTACATGTACATGTATTGATACCAGCCTAGTGCTGAAAGGCTCCTACTGTACATGTACATGTATTGATACCAGCCTAGTGCTGAAAGGCTCCTACTGTACATGTACATGTATTGATACCAGCCTAGTGCTGAAAGGCTCCTACTGTACATGTACATGTACTGATACTAGCCTAGTGCTGAAAGGCTCCTACTGTACATGTACATGTACTGATGACAACCTAGTGCTGAAAGGCTCCTACTGTACATGTACATGTACTGATGACAGCCTAGTGCTGAAAGGCTCCTACTGTACATGTACATGTATTGATACCAGCCTAGTGCTGAAAGGCTCCTACTGTATATGTACATGTACTGATGACAGCCTAGTGCTGAAAGGCTCCTACTGTACATGTACATGTACTGATACCAGCCTAGTGCTGAAAGGCTCCTACTGTACATGTACATGTATTGATACCAACCTAGTGCTGAAAGGCTCCTACTGTATATGTACATGTATTGATACCAGCCTAGTGCTGAAAGGCTCCTACTGTACATGTACATGTATTGATACCAGCCTAGTGCTGAAAGGCTCCTACTGTACATGTACATGTACTGATACCAGCCTAGTGCTGAAAGGCTCCTACTGTACATGTACATGTACTGATGACAGCCTAGTGCTGAAAGGCTCCTACTGTACATGTACATGTACTGATACCAGCCTAGTGCTGAAAGGCTCCTACTGTACATGTACATGTACTGATGACAGCCTAGTGCTGAAAGGCTCCTACTGTACATGTACATGTACTGATGACAGCCTAGTGCTGAAAGGGCCACCCTGCTTAAATAAAGATGACTTGACTTGAACTCTGATTAATTGAGAAGAATTTCATCCAGCTTCAGCAACTGGTTAACTTCAATCATTGGGACACTAATTAAGGCTCATGACATCCTTACCTTGGAATTTCGTGCCTTCAACCCGATGTTCATATAAGATGACGGAAAGTTTAGGGTCTGACTGTAATAAATAACTACCTTTCAATGCTTTTGATAATTTTTTTGTATAAATGTTTTGATTGCCTTTTACTGTTTTTTTTTTCACAGTATGGAAATTCATTGTCTTCCAGTCCCAGAATTCCACCCATGATTGGATTTGCACTTGTTCAGCTAACATGTTTGTATCTTTTACATACAGCTGTGACATCTGCAACATCACTGGTATGTGTATAAAGTACTGTTATTAATTATTTTATTTAAAATAATTATTTCACAATGAAACAAACATGTTCAATGACTGAGTATCATGGTAGTTTGTCAAATATCTGTTCCCTCCTTAACAGTAGTGATTTCCTTTGTGTTTGTTGAGTGGCTGCTGGGTGGTGACTGCCATTTGTACCTTAATTTGGTGACCTCTGATTTCATGTATGTCTGAAGTATTTCATCCACAGACTCAAAAGCTAGAACCACCTTGTTCAACTCTTTCTAAGCCCAATATCTTAAAAAGATTTTATTTATAGTTTTGGCTATATGCAGTATTTAAAAAGAAGTCATTATTTTGTTCCATTTCAGTGGTTTATTTCAGCATTAGTATTTGGCATAGGATTCTCATTGTACACAGCTATTAACTTGTATGGTGTGTTAGCCATGGAGAATGGTCCTCCAGGATTAACTGGAACAACACATGCTATTGTTGCTTTGGCAGCAAATGGTGAGAAATGCAGACCTTTACTGAGTTTGTTTTTCATTCTCGTCCATGCTCCAGTGGCTTTTCTCTGGTTTTCCTCCCCCCACAAAAACCAGTTTGATGCCAGTTCAATCTGGAATCTGAAGGGCACAAACTACTGTCAGTAGGTAGTTTAACCCCAGTGTTAAAACAAAGAAGTCCCAGTTGGCAATACAAGTACATGTTGGTTGTAGGCCAAGACAGAAAACATTTACAGTTTCCTGTCTTTTTGGAATGTCCATATTCTTTTTGTTCAAGTTCTCTACTATAATTGTTTGTAGATGTTAATTTTATTTTCTTATTTTGTGGAAAGAGAAGAGGGTATCCACACCCTTTGTAATTGATAAGGTTCTATTAGAACATTTACCCGTAACTCAGTTTTAATATGATACTGAGTTCTGTAACAAATGCTTAACATTCTAATGCAGTGACTTGTATTTAGGTAACGAATACCACTGCTGCAATTTGTGTTGAACCATTTTTTACTCAATCAAATCACAAAGTATTTTTTGCCTTTTGCAAACGTTGAAAACTACTGGGCCGGGTTGTTCAAAGCATGATTAAGCTAACCCAAGATTAGCGTCAATTTTGAAGCCAGTTAAACAACTCAATCATTGAAAATTTTCCAAAGTTTTCTGCCATTTAGTTTTGACTTTAACTTGTCTTCACCACTAGCTATAAATGACCTTTTGAAAACATTTTTTAAACAGGGAAATGAAATCCTCGGTTAACTGTTAATCCAGGATTAGTGTTAATGGTTTTCGAACAACCAGGCCCTGGATTACAATCTTGTGAAAAATAATTACAAACTATCCGACTTAAAATGAACTGCATGACAAACATCTAGAATCTTTGTTTGTGCTTTCTTATACATAACACCATACTTTAACCAAGCTTTTAAAACACATAAAACACTGTGCATGCTATAAAATTAAATTCTGGGCAGACGGTATAAAATCGTATATCACTGCTCAAGTTCACTCATGCACTTGTCAAAATGATAAAATGTGTGATTTGGTTGAGTAAAAAATGGTTCAATACATGTACAAATTGCAGTGGTGGTATTTGGTATTTTAATACAAGTCACCATATTAGAATGTTAAAAGCTTATTACCATTGTGCAGTTCCAGAAAATAGCCATACTCTCCCCACGGAAGGATTTTTGTTTAGCACCCCCTATCCCCCCCCAGGAAGTTCCAATTTAGCTTCATACTTTGCTTCTAAAATTTTGGCTTTTAAGACTCACCCTCCCCCTTTCATGGGGTGGGTATGGATTTTTTCTGGAACTAACATATTAAAAACCAGGGTACAGGCAAATGTTCTATTCCGACCTGTAACAAGTGTTCATTGAAAGCTTCTTTTCTCTACACAATCATTTAGTTGGTGCCACACTTGCTGGAATTCCTCTCATGACAATCAGCAGATCTTATGAATGGGGAGGCGTATTTATTGCTCTTGAAGTGGCCAGTTTGTTCTGTTGCTGTTTGCTGATTGGAGCACGGAATATTAACAGACACATGATTGATCCATCAAAGCTGGACTGAAGATGTATCTAGGACAACCCCAAAATTACAGACTAAAATTAAACAGCATCCAAAAAGGTCACTCTCCCATAATTTGAAATAACTGGTCAGAAGTTGAAAACTAAGTTTATGTTCAGATTGAATGATCCTTCTGTGATACTTTCTGTGATACTTTTCAATGTTTTGTACTACAGTCAAACTTTCGTTAATGGACACCTCCCATAAGCAGACACTTGCAAACACTACATTTTTAACCTTCCATAAGCGGAAACCTCTTTTAAGCAGACACTTTTTCTGGTCCTGGTGGTGTCCATTTATGGGAAGTTTGTCTGTTTATTGTAGTGTACATTGTGTTATTATTATGTCCATTGTTTACTTGTTTACAAAACATAGGATGTTCTCAAGTTTCTAAAAGCATGCTCCAGGGAAATTGAAATTTGTTGTGTCTACCCTGGGAGCAAATTGAAATTTGTTGTGTCTACCCTGAGAACGAGTGACACACTAAGCTGCAACCCGATTCCACTATATACTTCATATAAAATGAGTTTTGAGGTTTCTTGGAAGGTTTCTCTGAAAAGTTTGCACTTAATATGCATCACACTACATGAAGTACATCATGGATTTTAAGCGTGAATTGCCAAATTATAATAATATTGACATTTCACGAATGTCAATTATCAATCATTGAAGTAAGTTTGAACATGCCCTTTGAAATTAAGAATCAATCATTTATGTAGGGACGTATGCTTGACCTCATGAATAAATATTATTTTAAAATTTGTCACGTAATTTAAAGGAGAGATTTGGAAAACGATTTTATCATAAAATTGAATGCTAAAAGATTAAAAAAAAAACATTTTACAACTTTAAAAACCAATGACGTTTCATTGCTACTTCATGCCATTATCAAGTCAAAAAAGGTAAAATTGAAACAAGAATATACAGTATATATGAGGTAAAACAATACAGAAATATTTGGTGGTCCTATGGGTGTAATTACAAAAGAAAAAAAATAAAACTACTTATACAATATTCCAATATAAAAAAAAGTAAAAAAGTGTGAAAACTGTTTATCTGACACTTTTTAGTTGAAGTACCGATAGCATCGAAATGTTGTTGGTTTTTGTTAAAATATCAACTTGAACTCTTTATTAAACTGATTTGCATATCACGTGCTTCTAGAATGTTCTGAATATATTAATGAATGTAAACAAGTGTAACATATTTGTATATCATAACATCCCCCTTTCTCTAAAATGTTCAAAGTGGTTACATATTAATAAGTCTCTGTGGGGGCTTGCTGATTCTTCCTGATCTGGTCATCACAACATTATCTGGTGGTGCTGCATGACGAGGTGGAGAGGTTGTCGTCACTGAATCATCTGACAATGGTTCTGGTTTTGATTCAGTGTCAATATCCGCTGTATCTGTCTTAGCAAAGACTTCCTTGGTGGTGTTGATGTGTCTTCTGTTGCGGCGATAGGTGGCTCCATTGCCGGCTTGAACTTCGTATGATCTTGGTTCTGCTAGTTTTTGTGTAACAATAGCAGGATCCCAGAGTTTAGTGTTTGGGTTCTGTATTCGCACGCTCTGGCCAATGGCAAGATCCGGTAGATCATGAGCTCGGCTGTCATACCGCTGAACGTGGCGTTGTCTGTGCTGAGTAATCTCTGGTGCAGCGCTCTGCTGAAGCGAAGACTTGAATGACAGTCCATCGTCGATTTTACGTTGGAACATAAGTTGCGCTGGTGAAGGCACTGTAGAGGCTATTGGTGTGTTGCGAACAGCCAACAGGGCTAATGCTGGGTCTTCATGCGTTTCTTTGCATTTCTGTAGAGTGCTCTTCACAGTAGCTACAAAGCGTTCCACCTTTCCGTTGGCTTGATGGTAGTGTGGGCTGCTCGTTGAGTGCTCAAATCCATATTCTTTGCTGAAGTTTATGAAGTCTTGTGATGTATACCGAGGGCCGTTGTCACTCACTAACTTCCTGGGTATGCCAAATTCAGAAAAGATGGTCTTGAGTTTGCTGATTATGTCTGGCGAGCGGGTTGAGGATAGTTTCCTTAAAACAAAGTATGAAGAATAATAGTCAACAAGCAATAAATAGTTAGCATTGTTCCAATAGTACAAATCCGTGGACACGACTTCCCAAGGTCTTAGTGCTTCTTGTTGGATGATTGTCTCTTTAGGGTTAGAGACTTGGTGATGCTGGCAGGCAGCGCATCCTTTTACCACGTCTTCGATGTCTTTATCGATGCCACACCAGTAAACTGCTTGTCTGGCGCGAAGTCTGCATTTCTCAATTCCTTGATGTCCTGTGTGTATCTGGCGAAGTAACTCGGCTTGACATGCCTTTGGAATAATGACACGATCACCTTTCATGAGGATACCGTCATGTACAGCTATCTCGTCACGGAAATTCCAGAACTGGTGAAGATCGGTCGGGCAGTTTTGGCGATGCTCAGGCCATCCGACCATGACTTGGTGCGTAAGCTTCTGGAGCAACGGATCAAGATGTGTTGCAGTCTTGACCTTGTCGAGTCGGCTAGTGGTCATGTGTACAAGAGATCCAATGCTGACGTCAAGTTGAGGTATCTCTGGTCCCGGAAGTGGTGATCTTGAAAGCATGTCGGGAACTGGCATCTGTTTACCAGGGACATACTTAACGATGTAGTCGTATGGTTGAATCTTTAGTAGCATTCGCTTAATCCTGGGACTTGCAGTCGAGACTGGTTTCTTAGTTATGGATTCTAAGGGCTTATGATCTGATTCCACTAACACCTGGCGTCCATATGTATAGTGATGAAATCTTGTCAAGGCGAAAACTATGGCGAGCATCTCTCGTTCTATGTTGCTATAGTTCTGTTCTGTGTTGGTTAGTGTTTTGCTGGCAACTGTTACTGGCTTGTTGTCTTGATAGAGTACGGCTCCGAGTCCGTCCATTGATGCGTCACACTGAATGGTCACAGGCTTTGTCGGGTCAAAGTAGGCTAGAACTCCAATAGAGGCGATGTTGTCTTTGATGCGTTCAAAGGCCTCCTGATGCTCAGGTCCCCACTGAAAGTCGACGTCCTTTCTAGTGAGTTTGTTGAGTGGTGCGCAGAGATCAGACAGTTCTGGGGTGAATGAAGCGAGGTATTTGGCTGATGACAGGAATGATAACAGCTGGCTCACATTCTGAGGTGGCTTCATGTCTTTAATGGCAGAGACTTTGGATGGGTCTGGCTTAATCCCTTCACTTGTCAAGATGTGTCCGTAGAAGCTGATGCTACTTTGCTTAATGTGACATTTGTCATAGTTGAGGGATAGACCACGTTCCTTGGTTCTCTCCATCACGCGGATTAGATTCTCATCATGTGTCTTGTCATCTTTGCCATAAACTACAATGTCGTCTGCTATGCAGATGATTCCTGGCAGACCGTCGTACGTTTCGTCGATCTTTCTTTGAAAGATATCCTGGGCTGATACCAAACCAAATGGGAGGCGTTTGAAACAATAGCGACCAATGGGAGTATTGAATGTCGTCAAAAACTTTGATTCTTCATCGAGAACCACGTTCCAATATCCGGATCTGGCGTCAAGTTTACTGAAGACTTTGGCGTTACTCAGTTGGGGTAGCACGTCATCAAGTTTCTGAGTGTAGTGGTGCTCGCGTATGACAGCATCGTTGAGTCGCTTAGGATCCAGGCAGATCCTCACGTCACCATTAGACTTGGGCACTACGACGATGCTACTAACCCAGTCCGTAGGTCCATCGACTTTCTCTATGACGCCAATGTCTTGCATGCGTTTGAGTTCCTTGCGGAGTGGCTCACGCTGACTTTCTGGCACGGATCTTGGAGCGTCCTTACACGGAACGGCGTCCTCTCGAATAGGTATCTTGTATTTTCCTGGAAGGGTACCAATCTCCTTAAAGCATTCAGGGTATTGCTTTAAAAGAGACTCCTTTGAAATCTGACCATGCTGTGAGGGCTTGTGTTGTGTCTTAATCTGGCATATGTCTGGTTGGCTATTACACAGGTTGCAGTCTGTGTCGCAGCTCTCGTTGATCAACTTTAACTGGCGTAGAGAAGGTAGACCAAGCAAAGGGGTATCGTCGGTTTCGGTCACAAGAAACTGAGCTTGCGCGGTTTCTCGGCCATGGCGAATTGCGGATGTGAAATACCCGAGGTGTCGTAGCTCTGATCCACCATATGTCTTGACTTTGACTTGGGCAGGCACAATTTTTGCTTCTGGCTTAAGCTTTCCGGAATTATCAAGGTGGCTAGGGAACAACTCACTGTAGATCCTCTTTGAGATCACGCTGGTAGGCGCTCCGGTGTCCACTTTGCAGCGGAGATTGTACGGTCCTCTTTCTCCATGAATTCTGACAGTAGCGAACAGTTCCTGTCCCTTCAGGGTGCAGTACTCTAAGGAGTCAAAGGTGATATCAGTAGTGTCGTCATACTCGCTATATGACGTTCCGGCGTATTCCAGTGAATTGAAGTTGGTTCTGGCGGCTGACTCGCGTCTAGCAGGCTGCTGGCTTTTGTCTTTCTGGTGATACTGCTTTGTGATGCAAACTTTTTCCCAGTGTCCCCGTTTTCCACAGAAGTTGCAGTTATCCCTTAAGGCTGGACATGTTGTGTCTCGATTGTGGGTGAGACCACAATTAAGACATCCCTTTTTGACGTTAGGGCGAGGTTGTGGTTTGTTGGGCTGGGTTGTTCGACCACGCTGAGTATTTTGACAGCTTGGAGTAGATTTGACCGCGCTTATGGTGTTAGTTTGTTGAAGTGCGGTCACGTGCTTTTGGGTTGCTTCCTCGGCGCGTGCGATTTTCATTGCATCATTGAGTTTCAGAGAACTATCCTTGATGAGTAATTTCTTGCGAACTTCGTTTGAGATGACTCCAAATATGAGTGCGTCGATTAGTTGTTCTTCTTTATCCTTGTACTCACAATCATCAGCGAGAACTCTGACTCTTGTCATGAAACTGTCGATTGTCTCGTCGGGTTGTTGTTTTAACTCACGAAGCTGAGCTCTGACCACGCGAAAATTAGACTTCGGTCTCACGTACTGTTGAAGTTTCGACCAGTAGTTATCAAGCTTCTTTGCTTCATCGGCTGATAAGTCAAATCCATCGACTATGTCTTGTCCTTCGTCGCCAAGAAAAAGCTTGAGATAATTTACCTTCACTTCTTCGGTCTGATCATTTAACGGTCCAGCGAACACGGTTTCACAATTTCTTTTGAACTTTCTGTAGGTTTCTGGAAGATTTCTGGCTGTCCAGTCCATTGACGGGAGCGGTAAACCACGTAGTTTATCCATGAATGAATGTAGAACTGGTTTCTGGCAAGATTTGACTGAAAAAACTGGCTTAAAGATCCACAAAATCTGACACCATGTTAAAATATCAACTTGAACTCTTTATTAAACTGATTTGCATATCACGTGCTTCTAGAATGTTCTGAATATATTAATGAATGTAAACAAGTGTAACATATTTGTATATCATAACAGTTTTTAAAGTTTTAAAAGTTTTAAAATGTTTTTTTTTTTTAATCTTTTAGCGTTTAATGTCACATAATTCTCTTAGTTAAAAGCATTTGGCGTAACATACATGTAATTATTGAAAGTAAGAGGTATAGAAAAAATTTTATGAATCTAAAAAATTCATTGATGTTAAAAAATTTCCTAGAGTTACTCAGCTATTTTGCAGTAAATAAGTTAACACAAGCTGTCACTGGCTTATATTATAAATGAAAAAGTATTTTCCCAGATTCAAAACGTATTATATTTTGTAATTTAGTTTTTATCCTATATCTTACTGCATCATTGTTTTAGTACAAATTATTTCTTTTAGCAGAATTGGTGCTAGTTTCTTTGTTATTGAACAGAAATTTCTTCAATGATGCATTAGCATTATTTTGTGATTATTAAGGAAATAATATATTTGGTCCCGGTTGTTCAAAAGGTGGATAGCGCTATCCACCGGATAAATCACTAGCCAGTGGATAACACAAAGGATTTTGTTAATACTTATCCACTGGATAGTGATTTATCCGCTGGTTAGCGCAATCCACTTTTTGAACAACCAGAGCTTGGTGTACATAGCATACATGTATATTTATTAAATTATAAATAACAGTTTGGTAAAAATGTTGTGAATCTGACAAAATAAATTAAAGTTAAAAATTATCCCAGAGTTATTTTGAATAAGTTAACACAAGCTTTCACTGGCTTATATTATGATAAAATTGCAAAAGTGTGTGCTATTTAGGTTATTGCTTCAGAAATATATTTAATTATGCATTAGTATCATTATGTGATTGTTAAAGAAATACACTTGGTGTAACATACATTTAATTTTAAATAACAGTAATTGAAAGCATAGTAGGGGAGGCAAATGGTCTTTCAGAAATTACAAAATTTTGGGTCAAAAAGAAAATTGTACTCGAATTTCACAGGTTTTCAACTTACTGCAGTCTAGTTGTTTTAATGGTTCTCCAAGTCTCAGAGACTAATTTTTACTTAGCCATTTCAGAGTCTCCATCTCATATTTTAAAAAGTAAAAAACTCAGGGCTCACAGAAAAAAATGTAGCTTCGCCACTTTACTGCATAGCACATCGGCAGTGGCGGATTAGCCTAGGGCTACATGGGGCATGTGCCCCAGGGCCCCAACCTATGAGGGGCCCCCACTCAACAAAAAAAGGAAAGAAAAAGGAAACACAGCGGCAATTAGAAGATCCCGAAATAAAACAGAAATCTATATACTTACTTAGTCTAATTTAAAGTTCTTCGAGGATTTAAAAGTCTATTTTTCGAGATTTTCTTAGCGAAAACTCCTCAATGATAGAGGATAAGTCGAGTTTCCGAAGAATTTCGCTTTCTATGTACATGAGGGAGAGGTAGTTCATCCTCTCCTGGGTTGTTGTTGATCGCAACTCATTTTTTATGCGCTTAAGCTGCAAAAATGAGCGCTCTCCACTGCAATTGCACGCCATTAAAGATAGATATATTCCCAGTGCTATCTCAACGTTTGGAAATGTTGATGCTAAGTCATGTTTCAAAAGTAGGAGAAGCATGTTAAGTTTTTTGCTGGCATGTGCGTTAGCGTAACACGCTTCCTTTATTGGAGAAGTACACAACAGAGATGAAAACTGAATAAGTTCATCGCCAAGGGATTCCTCAATGTCACCCTTATATGTACGGACCAACAGTTCAGCAGCTTTGCTAAGTTCACTTTGATCAAGATCATCTACCCTCACGAGGAACCCGAACAGCCGGCATACCTCACTGTGTATGCGTTAATACGATCCGACATCGCACTTGTTAATTTATCAATGACGACAAGTAAGCTGTCGACTTTGAAACTGTGTCTAGAGCTGTCGACGTTGTTGCAAGGCCTGGTGAACAGCTCCGCGTTTCTTTTCGAAAGAGTCTGTTGCGGACGCTGTTGAGTAGCAACTTTTGTCAGCTATGTCTTCAGAATAACGTTGAAAAGGAAAATTTAACTCAAACGGCTCTTTTCAGAGCCACAGCAAAAATAAAAGTCATGACCTCTTGACACAAAATAACATTGTGGTGAAACCTTAAGTCCTTAAATGTCTGGCTTTTCAACTTTTTTAACTGTTTTTTGTGGGGGCAGTTCTGGGTGGGGGTTGGGGATGGGAAATGGGGGCGGCCGACCAAATGCCGGGTGCTGTTGATGTAACCCGTTTAGGTATGTGGGGCCCCACGTTAGAAATTTGCCCCAGGCCAGGGCCCCAGGGATCCTTAATCCGCCCCTGCACATAAGGCACTGAATATGACGTTCTTTGTTTGTGCGTTTGCTTGTTTTTGGATTTTATCCATTTTCATGTGCTAACTGGTATTCTTGTATCTTAACCCTTCTATTCCCAGAGTCAATTATGGAGATACATATATATTGTGTAGTTCTCACTTTTGCATCTGTTGACGAAATCCTATGCTACATAGCAGTAGTTTTGTAAATAATGGTACCACTTGTAATATTTTACAAAATGAAATTTGGAATTTTTCTTGAATTTTGAATTTAACCTTTAAAAAGGGTTAAACTTGGTATACTGCAAACTAAGGGAACTCCACCAGTGGGATAATAGAGAAAATCAAGGAAGCACTGAGTGTCATGACTTAATTTTATTTTACAAATATAATGAATAAAAAATTTAAATTGTAACATCAATCTACTTCAGCATTGTATTGAAATTCAATTCACTGTACTATTTTGTCCCTGTCTCTTTTTTAATGCTTGTTATTGAAATAAATTGCACGACCACTTGATTGTAGTCCAATCACTGACCAACAAACATGAGACTAAAGATTTATAATAATTATTAAGTAATAAGATTTTGAAAATTCCTTATTTGTATAGCATCTTACCGATTAAGATAAAGATGAAGTACTTTAGCAATGTTCCAAAGTGAATGGTTTGCTCACCGAAAAAAATAAGTTAAAAGAAGATAGAAAAAAAAAACACTGCAGGCATGCATTCAATGGTGGTAGAAAAGCATATTGCACTGGATATGGATAGACGGATTCTGTGTTTGTCCAAATGTCTTCATGTAAAAGGGCGGCTAAGACTCTAACTCCGAGCTAATGGGATCAGTTTTTTAATTGTATTTTCGTTGTAGAAAAAAAATCAGAATTTAATAAACGGAGCGTTTCTTGGGGACCCATTCATGGTTTTGCCGTCTGCAGACATGCTAATCCCCCTTCCCCCCGGGCTACAGAAGAGAGAAAATGTGTCCCTATACATGAAGTACCAAAGGAACAACTTCAACATGGCAGCGGCCATGGCGGCAGTAGAGGAAATTGACCGTTTATCGGGGCATTCAATTGTATCCCTGAATGATGCTCTACAGAAACATTTAGATGGCGGTGGTTTCAAAGTTATGGATGATATATCGAAGCAAATATTTCCATCTGTCTTCAGTGCTATCAAGAATTGTCTGTACAAACCTTTGCGAAAACACCCCTTGTATAAAGAAGTCGAGTTTGTCTGGACTGGAAGTACCGCGGAGGGAGTGAATATTCCAAATTTTGAACGACGTGGAGATGGCAAGCCCCATCTTGAATTTGAAATGGATATTTTATGTGTGTTTCGGGATATAAAAATAGGAAGATCGGCTGACAGCCCGGCTATATTGATGAAACAAGAAGATACCAGCGAGGGATATTTTGTTGTGTTCTTAAATGATCATGAGTATAGACAAAGATGGGCTAACTTTAGTATTGTTCCAAGTGATCCAAAACGGAAAGGTGAAATGTACTTAAATCCGTTGCTTATTGTGGAAGACTTATATAAACAAATTGAACACATTTTTGAACAAATCCCAATGCTAAGTGAGCGGTTCAAGTTAGAATTTAATCCACCTGCAGTAACTCTGTCCTTGTCGTTGGACTTTCAAAAAATTACTATAAACTGCGATATGGTGGTGGCATTAGAGTTGCCTTCTGTTTGTCTTCCAAAGGAATACCCATCTTGGGTGAAGGTACGTGGCCAACCCAGCTGGCTCAGTGATGAGTCGTTTGATAAAGTACAAGAGGAAAATCTTCATCTTGTAGGAAAACATTCACCAAAGGGACAACCAAAGGTAGAATGGAGGCTATCTTTCAGCGTAATAGAACTTTTTCTTTTGCAGGAAATAGCAGTGCAATGTCCGGCTGCTATAACATGTTACAGAGTATTGAAACAAATAAGGTTTTGGCATTTAAAGTGCCCTGATTTTCTCCATTCCTATCACTTAAAGATGCTGTTTTTTGAAGCTTGTCACAGGCTTCCAGTGGACTCATGGACAGAGAGCAATTTTGCAGCCAACCTTCTAGGACTTCTGGATGAGTTGTTTCATTGCCTAGCAACACAGTTACTGCCAAGTTACTTCATTCCTGGCTGTAACCTGATTGAGGGAGTTCATTCTGACTTTTTATTTACTTTATTGTATAAATTAAGTAAAGTTAGAAAAGACCCCATTGAGAATATTACTAATTTAAAAAGGTGAAAAAACTCATTGCTCTGATTGCTAATGACATGTAATCATATAACATTTATGGCATATTTCATGATGTCCAATGGTGATGTAGAAGTTCCATTTTAATGTTGTGTACAGGTGTATATAGATAATAGATATCAACAAAAGTGAAATAGTTAAAAGCTCTATTAAGCCCCCCAGGAGCTTATTTAATTTCACAACTCGTGAATGGAGGGCTTATTACAGAGGGGGGGGGGGGGCTTATTTAAAATCTTAAAATAATTTTAAAATATATGCAAAATAACCTCTTGATATCTGGCTTCCAAATGGGGGGCCTATTAGATAGTGGAGGTTAATAGAGGAGGGGGGGGGGGGGGGGGGGGGGGGGGGGTTAATAGAGCTTTTATGGAAATGATTGTTATGTCAACATGTATTATGCATTGATGAAAAATGTTGACTTTTGACAGTTTGAAAAGTGTGAGTGAGTGACCTTGGACCATCTGGGAAGCAGGCTAACCTTAGTGCTGCTGACTGCTGGTGAATTTAACCAGCTGAGAAAGACTTTGGTTGTTTCCATTGACCCATTCCAGATGGAATTTAAGTGGGAAGACTAATTTGTCTTCCCAAACAAAACATTTACAGACAAAACAGGATTTTCTTGAAAAGTACCTCATAGTCCAAAATTTCCAACCCGAATATCTGAACCAAAAATTTGCTTACCATTTGCCTTTGTCTACCAATTCCAGGCCTTCTGGCAGTTTTGATCCGTATATGTGGCTACCCCGTGTACATAGTAACAACCCTTATCACCAGCTGAATTTGTCTTAGCTACAACCCTGTATTATAAACCATCATGATGAGAATCATGATGATAAAACCAAGTATGAATAAATGATTGTTTGAGTCACAGTAATATTTTGTTAAAGTCAAAAATTTGTACATTGAACACTTAAATTTTGTTTGGGTGTAAGTGAGGGTTTGGTTAAAAAAAGAAGCTACATTCAACCCCGAGGGAGAGGGGACACCCACATAATAACGGGTCATTGTGCCATTTAGTGTTAAAATTTGGGATTTGGTACCACGTGTATTGACCAAATGGAACAATTTGATGTTTGTTTTATGACCACAGGCACACGTCCTGAAAAGGTATTAACTATTAACTAAAAATATTCGTCAGGTGAATGATCTCGAGGATAGAATTTTGTGTCCACGAGCGATGGCTGCGTATGCTTTTTTATGCAATAACTTTTTTTCTGACATGATTTTTCTTTTAAAGTTTTACAGCACAAAGAGGAGGACTAAAAGAATGAAATTATGCCAAAAAAAGATAGGTCACCAAGCTCATTTAGGAGAAAACAACCGCTTATTTACTGAGGGAACTGAATCCTCAAAGGAAACCCTATTGCTTCGGAGTGCGCACGCACTCATGCATGTGCAAATGATGCAATTAGATATTATGCACAGTGATGTGCAATGCAATACTAGGGAATCACCGTAAATCTAAAATGACCACTGTTTAAATTACCCTGGTATCTTTTAGGGTATCAAACCTGAAAATAAACATTTCAAAATTTCCGACAATCACCCCCATCACTTTTGTATGAGAGATTCCCCCCCCCAGCATTCAACATACCAAAAATGGAATTAACACAGATTAATCCCTTTTTTCTCCCTACAGTTTTATTATAAACCCAAGTAAGAAGCTAAATGAGAATGAAATACTCAACATTGCAGAAAAGACTTGTTTCTTGATTTAAAACCAAATAATTTCTTCAAAGGAAGTTGTTGAAAATGAAATCTAAACAGCAAGGAGAATCTTGATCCTGATCAAAGTTTAACTCTCTTCATTGACATGAAAAATACCGAAAATTATTAGAAAAAAATCCTTGAACATTCATGATCACAGTGAAGTGCTGAGGCTAAGTTTTCTTCCCTGTTATTGTATAAAACAAATGGATTTCATTTTGCTTGGAGTCTGTTTAGTTATAGATCACAGAAGGTGTCAAAATGTGGTAAGAACACTGGTGACCAAGTTGCCTGTGTCTCATTGACCACTTTTTTGTTCCTACTGCATTTTGAAGTCATTTGTGATCTGTAACTGAACAGACACATGGAAAAGTGAAATAAGAGTTGCATTTTACTTGAATTTATTTAGCTACTATTGGGAGTCAAAGGAATAATATTAAACAGTATCAAGTGACATGTTTCAAGGAAGCACGGTGTCATGACTCAATTTTATTTTACAAAAATATAATGAGTAAAAATTTAAATTGTAACATCAATCTACTTAAACATTGTAATGTAATTCAATTCACCCTACTATTTTGTTCCTCTCTTTTTATCCCTTGTTATTGAAATAAATTGCATAACCACTTGCATGTAGTCCATGCAATCACTGATCAAGAAATAATTTTGATGATTGTTTGCACTAAGTACACTAGACATCCTGTCTCCACAATAATTTATACACTGTACATCAAACACTTAGCCATTTATAAACAGTTAATTTCTGTTCATCAATTGTGGCCATAAAGTCATTTCCATTAGCAGCAAATGGAAGAACATCTAGTGTTTCTTTTCCTTGGTTGGGTAGTCTCTGCAGCTGACTCCCATTGCTACCATTCCATATTAAAGTCTACAAGAAATAACAAAAATACTAGTAAATAAGTTTAACAAACTTTAGAATCAGTTGCAGTGGCAAAAAATTGCAAGGGTACAGCTGTACCTCTAACAAGGAATTTAGACATGTAGTGGCTGTTCTTATGATCCTCTCATAATGTGCAGGAAGGTGGCTATTTTACTGCCAATACCATAAAGGCAACCTGAAAAATCGGGAGGAGGCTTTTTCCTCCCGATTTTTCTAGGAGGATCGAAAGAGGCTCTGCTCGCAGGGTATAAAGGCCCAGACACACCAAGCAACTTTTCTTGCAACTGTTCTTGAGGGTGTAAAGATGCAATTTGTTGCACACAACATGGCAAAGGTAGAACTTGATTTAACTTCTGCAACTGTTGTACGCAATGTTGCAACAAAAGTTGCACTGTGTGTCCGGGTCTTTAGACCAGCTTATGCAATCACAACATAGTGCCATGATGTATTTCTTTATAAAGTTGCACCATGTGTCCCGGTCTTTAGACCAGCTTATGCAATCACTACATAGTGCCATGATGTATTTCTTTATAAAGTTGCACCGTGTGTCCGGGTCTTCAGACCAGCTTATGCAATCACTACATAGTGCCATGATGTATTTCTTTATACACTGTATAATAAAATATGAAACTCTAGCTTCTTGCGACCATACATGATTCTCTTAAGTGGCCAGCTGCCTTCAGCAACTGACACAACATGGCAAAGGTAGAACTTGATTTAACTTCTGCAACTGTTGTACGCAATGTTGCAACAAAAGTTGCACTGTGTGTCCGGGTCTTTACACCAGCTTATGCAATCACTACATAGTGCCATGATGTATTTCTTTATAAAGTTGCACCATGTGTCCCGGTCTTTAGACCAGCTTATGCAATCACTACATAGTGCCATGATGTATTTCTTTATAAAGTTGCACCGTGTGTCCGGGTCTTCAGACCAGCTTATGCAATCACTACATAGTGCCATGATGTATTTCTTTATACACTGTATAATAAAATATGAAACTCTAGCTTCTTGCGACCATACATGATTCTCTTAAGTGGCCAGCTGCCTTCAGCAACTGACACAACATGGCAAAGGTAGAACTTGATTTAACTTCTGCAACTGTTGTACGCAATGTTGCAACAAAAGTTGCACTGTGTGTCCGGGTCTTTACACCAGCTTATGCAATCACTACATAGTGCCATGATGTATTTCTTTATAAAGTTGCACCATGTGTCCCGGTCTTTAGACCAGCTTATGCAATCACTACATAGTGCCATGATGTATTTCTTTATAAAGTTGCACCGTGTGTCCGGGTCTTCAGACCAGCTTATGCAATCACTACATAGTGCCATGATGTATTTCTTTATACACTGTATAATAAAATATGAAACTCTAGCTTCTTGCGACCATACATGATTCTCGTAAGTGGCCAGCTGCCTTCAGCAACTGACTCTGGTTTTAAAATAGTTCAGCTCACTTACCGACAAGGAACTCTCGTCACCAGCAGCCACCATCAGGGTGTTATGATCATCTGGACTGGTAAATAATCTTGATTTGCTGAGAAGTTTCTGTGTAGAGCCACCAACACACTGATTGATGGCTTGACATGTACATAGGCTGGCTTCTGTAAGTACAACGTGAAGTTACAGAGCATTACTATCTTATGCTAGAATTAAAATACATGGAAATCCAACCCTCTTAAGTTGTGACCATTTTAAGCGCCATGGCCACTAAAATTTTGGCACTGGTGACCTCATTTAAAGAAGATTGAGCTAACATGTCTGCTAAATCTAAAGAGTGAGTCACCAAATGGCCGCTAAAGAAAACATTCAACTAGGAGGGTTAAATTTACATTTACATTCACCAAAATGAGAGCAGTCCCTCTCTTCAAGGCTTATGTGCTCTGGTCGCGGTCAAGTTCTTAAAGTTCTTAATGGGATAGCTGACAAATCCCACTCTTAAAAGAGTTAATGATATTAAGAGCTGTAGCCAACATAGCAGGCAAATTGTTCCATTGTTTTATAGTTCTAGATAGGAAGGTAAATCGAGGATTAGGCAAATTATATATATATATATATATATTTTTTATTTTTTATTTTTTTTTTTTATTCGTTATTCATTTTTAATTACAGCTTAACTTAAATTTATACACTTAAACATAAATTTATTCATACACTTCTTTTTTTTTTTTTTTAATAATAAACTTCAATTAAACTATATATATATATATATAATATATAACCCTAACCATTTGCCCGATACAGGTGTAAACATGGCAGCAACAATATAATACTTCAATTTGCTTGTATATCATCATTTTTCTTACTGGGTCTTTTTTCACTTATTTTCTTGTTTTCTTTAATTCTTTTGTTGTTTGCATTATGACGTGTTTGGTGAACTAGTTTTCTCCACTTTGGATAATTATCTACAACAGAGCTCCAATTTTTAAGTACATTTCCACATTTGAGTGCACTTTTGCAAGTGTCTTTAAATCTGAGCTTGAGATGACCGACTGGTCTTGAACCATTTGAATTAGCTCTCCATAGAGAAGGCTTTTAAACAGGTCTTTTGTCATCCATCCATGATACATGTCCGAACCAGCGGACAGCAGCAAATTAGGTGAGGGACATTTTTAACAATGAAATTAAAATCAAGAAACTGCCTAAAAGTAAAAATATATTAATTTGATGTGTAATAAATAACATCTGTTTACAGGTGTACTGGTAGATAGTGTCTATAATTGTACCATTATAATATTATTTTATAATTGTACCTTTTTTTAAATAATTTATTTAAAGTCGATAACGTAGGGAGAGGGTGGTAAAGGGGGGGTCTGGATCACGTTTCACGAATAATAAAATTGTCATTTCAGGTTTCACGGAGAATAAAATGGCCATTTCATGAAAAAAAAAACATTCCTTACTTTTTGCTAATTAAATTACATCCAAAGTACAGCTTTGTTTGTTGTCTTCACCGACCGTTCACTCCTCGTTCTTCCTGATGTAAAAAGAAAGCTGAGTTCTTTGTTTTGCTGATGTTGTGTAAAATTACCTAACCTTGTAGAGAGACCTGGGGTCTAGAATGATGATCAGTAATGGTCATGCATTTGTCACGCAATTTTAACCACCGGCGTACTTAAACGCTTACTGGAGAATTTTTTGGAGGAAGAAAGAATCATGGTTTACAGTAGCATTTCACAAGAAAAAAACAGCAGTCATTTTGCAGTGCTCATGAAAAAAGTTGATTCACGGTTTACGGGTATGTAACCAAATCACGTCATACAAACCCTGATCATTAGGCTGTGTATCCACAGCTCTTTCTGCTTCAGCTCGAGCTGTTGACACTCCCACACCATTCCCCTGTAATTGATAAACCTGCAAAAAAATTAATTAATAAGTGTCAACCTTGACAGCTCACAAAATTAATACAGTATAAAAACTGTCTTGCCTAATTTTAAACTACAGCTTACATCAGCCTTTATGCTTACATATGTTATTGAATACACACATTAATTATGTAAATAGACATATTTTTTAAATATACATGTATGATTGTTAAAACATTCATACCAAATGTCTTGTGTGAGGAAATTTCTTGGAGGGACGAAGAGAGAACATACAGTGTCGAGTTGTTGGTTCAAATGACAAACTGGTGCAGGATCCTGAATGAAACACAAAACGAGAAATATCAAAAAAATATATAAAATCACCAGATTAAAACACTTTCAGCCAACTGATCATGACTGCAAGGTCCAGTTGTAATGCTCTTTGTTTGCTACGTTGGAGACCAAGGTAGAGCAGACACCCCAAAGAAAAACAGCGTGAATAAATGAAAGGAGGGCATTTCTTCATGCCCACATACACGTATGTACTCAGTACATGCTGTTAATTTTCAAATGGCCCCATCAACAACAGACAACATTTGATAAGTGCGAGTGGAAATATTAATTCCAGACCTCCACACTGATGAAGGCAGACAGCCACGAAAAAATTAAGTGCAAAGATTTTCTTCGAGAAACGTTTTTAAAAAATTAGAGATTCTGACTCTTTACAAACTTTGCCAAAGAAGGCAGGGAATCCTCACAGAACCATGCTAATGCTCCATTACGAGAACCCAACTGTTGTCAAGACAGTATGTCATCACATCAATAATAAAACTCTTGTATTTGATTTGTTGTGATCACAGTACCTTCAGGCAGCATCAGCTGATATGGCAGATAATCAGCTCCAGGAGTTTTCTCCCAGAATGATGCTCCTTCCAACTTACACACAAGAATTCCTCCAGGCCTGAAAAATTAGATGACATAAAATGTTAACTTAACACTCAACAGTGCTAGTAGATTACTTTGATTTAGTTGAAGATAAGAATTAATAACAAAAAAATGACATTGTGATGTCACTGTGGCATCATTATCCAGTTGATTATAATGATGGGTATAATGGGCGAATTAATAATGATGAAATGGTCACAATGGCATTTAACATTTTCACAGGTTTTCATTCTGCAGTGTTACTGGTAATCTAAAGCCAATCATATTAGCATCATCATTTGTACTTGCTGCCATAAATGTACCAATTTCATTTTCATTGTCACTGATATCATTGTCAACATCACCACTATAACAACCAACATCAAATCTTCATAATCATTGTGAGCATCGTAACCATAAACACCCTTAATGTACATGTATTGTCATCATCGTCATTGATCAATGTTGTCATCATCACCATAAAACGTCATTGTCATGTTGCATATAGTAACCTCACCTAAGAACACCATGTGGGTCAGGTGACACATGAGCAACAGAGATGACTGGACATGAACCTCCTGTTGCATTCTGGATACTCTTCAAGTAAGTGTTGGTGTTTCTGACATCAAAAATCAAACAAGTGCCATTCTGCAAGCCACAGTAGACATAATTGGTATCATAATCATTCCAGGCACAAGACCAGGCCGGGGCTGGTGTATTGTAACTATAATGGAAAAACATGCACTGATTATTAGTTATTTTATTCACATTATAATGCAATTATTTCTTTTTTTAAACTTACGTCTGAACAACAGTGTTGCTTAGCATACTGGTGACTTTAACTGTCTTGTCCATGGCTGCTGTGAGCAATAAACCATCACCACGGCAACTGAATGCCACATCACGAACAGGCTTCTGGTGAATCCGCACAAACTCGCAATGTTTGGAGTCCAAAGAACTCACCTACATGTAAATGGACAGACATTTATAATCATTTATATCTAGAAGAACTACACTAATTTTAATAATACACAAACAAAATTGTACCTTATGAGAGGACATTTTTGTGAAATAGTATTTTTACATTTTTTTAATCCTGAAAATTTCATGTTAACTTTCTAATTAAAGATATTTTACCCATAATAGGCTAAGAATAAGGACTAGTGAATTCTTCTCATTTACAAACAATTAAGTTTCACAAATTACTGCCATTTCAAAATTGTGAAAATTAGCTGCCATACATGTAGGTTCAGTACATGAAGAAATACAAACATAGTATTAAAACATAAATAAATAGATAAATATAAATAGATATTTAAATAAATAAATGAATAGGAATTTCAGTGGAAATCCATGAGGTGGCTCTTACTGCTACTGTTTGCAGATCAAATTGTAATTTTAGAAATGTGGGTTTTTGTGGAGGGAGGAAAACCAGAGTACCCTGAGAAAATTACCCTTGGTGCAAGGAAGAGAGCCAACAACAAACTCAACACACGTATGGGTTGCCCACAGGAATCGAACCCGGGCCACATTGGTGGGAGACGAGTACTCTCACCACAACACCATCCCTGCTCCCCTAGAAGAGAATCTGCATGTACATCAAACAACAAATATCATGCACATACAAGCGCTGACCCAGCATAATTTTTTTTATATCCAAGGTTCACTTGCAACTGGAAAATTCAAAGTTGAGGCTAGCCTGAGATTCAGGGCTGTTAAATAACCACACCCAGTATTACATAATGTAGCACCTCTGACTCAAGTTAAAAACTTACATTATTGAACTAATATTTACCTTAACAATACCAAAGCCAGGAAAAAGCTGATTTGGTGAAGGTTTGGATATCACCAGAAGGGCGTGATGTTGGTCAAATGCAACCACTCTCAAACCACTCTATGAAAAGACAAATTTACAGTCTGTGTTAGTGTATATTATTGAAAAATGTTTGAACCCAGTGCAGTCCTTCTGGTTTATTTTTTTACCCTTTAAACCCAACAGTCCATTTACTGCCGGAAGGAATACATTCAAACACAGTTTCTCTTTACATATGGATTGAGTTGGTGCTCATATAAAATTATGTAGAATAGGCCTATTTTGAAAATATCAAATCTCACCGGTCCTACTAAGATCCGAGGCAAATGGGATTAAAGCAAAAGAAATCACATTTAGGTTCAGGGATGAATAATTGACTTCTTTTGTTTTATTCCCCAATAAAGTCTAAGTCAAAGTCAAGATAGAATTTTGATATGTTTAATTTGGCCTTTTGAGAACAGGAAATGAAATCTCCCAAATAACTAACATTTTGTCAAGGTTAGTATGATCATGAAAAAATGTGGTGTTAGGGGTGTTTGCACGTGTACAGACAAACCAACCAAATACATCAAGTCAACCAGTTCAAGACACATCCATGATCCTCTCTAACATGTTGAATTGAAGGCATGGGATTGTATGGTACTATGCAGATTTATGAATGTTTCAATAACAAAAATAATGGCAACATGATCATTCAGGTATGAAACCTGTAGACAGCGGTACCTGTGCAACTTGAAATGATGTTTGAAGGATGTAAGACTTCTGCAGTAATGTACTCTGGCTTGAGCTGCTCTGACCATAGGTTCTTATACCAGCTGATGCTCCTTCAGAGACAGAGTTGCATCTACTGCACAGTGCTGATCTGCAATAAAGTTTAAACAGAGTCAGAGTTGCATCTACTGCACAGTGCTGATCTGCAATAAAGTTTAAACAGAGTCAGAGTTGCATCTACTGCACAGTGCTGATCTGCTGATCAAGTTCAAACAGAGTCAAAGTTGCATCTACTGCAGAGTGCTGATCTGCTGATCAAGTTCAAACAGAGTCAGAGTTGCATCTACTGCACAGTGCTCATCTGCTGATCAAGTTCAAACAGAGTCAAAGTTGCATCTACTGCAGAGTGCTGATCTGCAATCAAGTTTAAACAGAGTCAAAGTTGCATCTACTGCAGAGTGCTGATCTGCAATCAAGTTTAAACAGAGTCAGAGTTGCATCTACTGCACAGTGCTGATCTGCAATCAAGTTTAAACAGAGTCAAAGTTGCATCTACTGCACAGTGCTGATCTTCTGATCAAGTTCAAACAGAGTCAGAGTTGCATCTACTGCACAGTGCTCATCTGCTGATCAAGTTCAAACAGAGTCAGAGTTGCATCTACTGCACAGTGCTCATCTGCTGATCAAGTTCAAACAGAGTCAAAGTTGCATCTACTGCAGAGTGCTGATCTGCAATCAAGTTTAAACAGAGTCAAAGTTGCATCTACTGCAGAGTGCTGATCTGCAATCAAGTTTAAACAGAGTCAGAGTTGCATCTACTGCACAGTGCTGATCTGCAATCAAGTTTAAACAGAGTCAAAGTTGCATCTACTGCACAGTGCTGATCTGCTGATCAAGTTCAAACAGAGTCAAAGTTGCATCTACTGCAGAGTGCTGATCTGCTGATCAAGTTCAAACAGAGTCAGAGTTGCATCTACTGCACAGTGCTCATCTGCTGATCAAGTTTAAACAGAGTCAGAGTTGCATCTACTGCACAGTGCTGATCTGCTGATCAAGTTTAAACAGAGTCAAAGTTGCATCTACTGCAGAGTGCTGATCCGCAATCAAGTTTAAACAGAGTCAGAGTTGCATCTACTGCACACTGCTGATCTGCTGATCAAGTTTAAACAGAGTCAAACTTGCATCTACTGTCGAGTGCTTATCTGCAATCAAGTTTAAACAGAGCCAGAGTTGCATTTACTGCACAGCCCTGATCTGCAATAAAGTTTCAAAACTGTTACAATTCTTACCAACTGAAGGTAACATAATTGATAAAATACCAAAGCCAAAACAAAGCTGATTGGGTGAAGATGATGTCAAATCATTCATTTATTGTTGCAACCTTCAGTATCAAAACAGGTGAGAATTGGCAGTTTGCAGTCGCATTTAAATATATTTGTACTGCTTAGCATGCATTATAGGAATAACTGATATATTTTTTGCATAAAATGAATGGATACACAAAATAAGCATGTTCTTTTTTTTATTACATAAACGACAGAAACATGTAACCAAAGGGAAACCTTGGTAAGATGCATGACTGGCTCGTTTCTTAAAACAAAAATGTTTGTGTGTGTACTGGATGTCTGTGACACCTTTGAAGTTCTCTGATCTGAAATAGGACATGTTCTAATCTCATGAAGTGTTTGACCAAAGCATCTGTTCACTTAGGACAGGTTTTCAGGTACACTGCCGGTATGTTGCATTGTTTGCGTAGTGCATGTAGCTGGAACCATGACTGTGTGGGCACACTGTATGTTGCATTGTTTGTATAGTGTATGTGGCTGTCCCTTAAAGAGATGTCTGCCTACTGGAGGTGAGACTCATCTGTACATATAGCTGTTTTCTACTTGAAAATCTTATTTAACAGTATACTACATGTCATGTACCTGTTATTATAGAGGAAGACCTGCTTAAAATCTACAGTGTAAATAGCTGTCTGTTAGAGTTAATTTTTAATTTTTTGCTGCATAAAGAGCTGTGACAACAACAAAATAATATTACATGTTGAACCTTTCACTCCTACAGCCTTAATGGCTGTTTTTTTGTCAATATTTTACTAAACAGATTTTGGAATATTGGCTATAATTTTTTCCTCAATTTAGCTAGTCAAAGGGTTAGAAGAACATCAATGAGTTCTTGCCTTTGTGTCTGTAAACTGAAAACCAGTTGTTCCTGTTTCCTGAGTTGAGCAGTAATCTTCTCACACTCTGCTTTAGCCAACTGATATTGCAAGAGAGCTCGAGCCTCACGTTCTTCTGCTCTCTGTCGAGTTTCTTTCTCTTTTTCCAGGTCTGCAAGTGCCCTGTCACGTTCAGTTGTATCAATTGACTTAATTGCTTTAGTGTAGATGTTCCTGATGTCTTTTTTCCTTGCTGGTGCATTACACTGTGGACACTTGTCATTTCCTCCTTTAGATTTTAACCATCTTTCAATACAGCTAAAGGACAAGATCTCGCATTAATGGACAGATGACTCAACAACTCATTCAATGATTGGTTATCCGATAATAAATTGGAAAGAGATAAGGTAACGAACCTTGGTAACGAACCTTGGTAACGACCCTTGGTAACGACCCTTGCTGATATGTCAGATAAATGAAATATGGAATAAAATGACAGATGATATTTTAAACATAAGTTGTTTTTAACACCTTGTTAAAATAAACATGTGAAATCTTCTGAGAAATAATGTCCCTCTTTTAATAATATATCTTACAACAGATCAAACTTGTATAAAATGCTACACATTGTATATCTTGTGTTTTGATTAATTGAAATCTTGATAAGTTGATTGATAAGAGTTTTAACTCCAATCTTAATTTCCAAAAAATATTCTTCATTACAGAAAGATTATGTAATCTAACTTTCTTATAGTCCCGAGAGAGATGACTGTTCATTGTATGTATTATTTCGTACCTTCTTCCAAAGAGATGCCCACAGCTGAGAGATGAGAGCCGGTGAGATCCTGAGTTTGACCAAGGCTCAAAACAAATTGGGCAACACTGCGACTAATAAAAGAAAGTGAACATAATTTGTGTAAAGTACATGTACTCTTACTGTCCTAGAGAGTTTTCTGACTTAGACGGGTGGTAGTGGTAGTGGTAGTGGTTGTGGTAGTGGTAGTGGTAGTGGTAGTGGTAGTGGTAGTGGTAGTGGTAGTGGTAGTGGCAGTAGGAGTGGTGGTGGTGGTGGTGGCGGTGGCGGTGGCGACGGCGGCGGTGGTAGTAGTAGTAAAACTTTATTAAAGTGTCAGTGGTTCTAGCGTTTACACACTAATTGGTGACACTATATTATGATAAGAAAGACATTAAGAAAAGTAACAACTGATATACATGTATGTTCTGAATAAAATCTCTAGTTACAAAAATTAATGTACCCTAATTACATCTCATGTAAGTCATGTGAGCATAGGAACGTATGGCTTAAAATAACGTCTGTTCAACAGACAATGTCTGGTCAGAATGGAGACTTGACTGGCCAAAAGCTTGCTCTGCCAGTCATGTGAGCGTAGGAACATATGAATCACCAAAGGTGACTGTCCAGAAATTATTTTAAGCCCCGACAATACTTTTTGGTTATCATAGCTGTCATTATAGTAGTCGGTAACCAGTTATTATGGCTGGCAACTGCAATAAAGATGACTGGCTACTTAAAGTTTAAAAATGACTAAAAGACAACAAATTATTATGAAGACTTCTACAAAGCGTAATCACAGCCCTGGTTATGCAGCTATAATTGTTAAGCTGTGGGGGGGGGGGGGGGGATATCCTGTAATCGGGTGATCTTTTTTTTTTCAGAGCGGGAGAGCGCGAAAGCACAAAAATGCAAAAGTCGGCGGAAAGGCGTGGGGAGGGATGTTGACAGATTTCTTAATTTGGGGTGGCAGACAGCTTGCTAAATAAATATATGGTCAGGCATTCTTTTTTTCCCTCCCCGTGCTCTGCCGACTTTCCCCCGCAAAAAATGAGCGCCTGATTACGGGTTGGGGTGGGAGAGGTGAACAAAAACCTGGGATTTGTATCCCTCTGAGTGCATCCTGGTAAAATACCGACAGTCAAGTTCCCAAGCCAAGTAACTGGGATGGAAAATAGATGAAATGCCACATACATGTATACACTGTATATCTGATTTGTATCCCCACCTTCATCTCACAGTGCAACATTGATAGGAACATGTGCATTATGTGTGTGTAGGTTTCCCCCCCCCGGGGGGGGGGGGGGTACTCCCATATATGAGCTATATAGGTATGTGCCGCTGTGAGGGTATGGTTTTCAGGCAGTTTAGTCTGGGATAGGGTATAGTAATCAGAGAATTTTGGTCTAGAATAGGGTATCATTTTCCGCAAAACTGATCAGTTGCGTGAAGAATTTAGTCTCTACAAGGTTTACTGGCAAATGGCATTTAAAAATCGGTACGGCAGGCAGTACGCATTTTTACTGACCTCTGGTAACTAATACAAAGAAAGCATTCAAAACTTTGGTCTAGGATAGGGTTGGGTGTTTCGGCGTTTAGTCTAGAATAGGATTGCAAGATGCAGCTAAAATGGTCAAGTATAGGGCAAGGGTCTCAGAGTCCCAGCAGCACACCCCCGCCCAAAAATTTGCAGAGTACCCCCCCCCCCCCCCCCCCGGGGGTTCCCCTAGCTATGCACTTAGCAGTACTCTCAGTCTGTGACAAGAGGTATATTTATATAGGTTTTTGTTGCAATATGCTTTTGAGCAGTCAGCCAGTAAAATGAAAGCATGAGAAAAGCCTCTCGCACCCAGAGTCACCATTAATGTAGTGACAGCAATTCATTCAATTTCATATAGAACAGTTTTCAATTGAGTGTCGTAAGTAATTTCACAATTGCTTTGGTTTTGCATTGCTACACTTTGTGATTGGCTAAAACCTTGCGCCACTTTCTCAACCAATCACAAGCAAAACCAAAACCAATAGTTGCACAATTTCCCGTGCTTGGCGCCAGCTACATGTATTTGCTTCAAGTTCTGATTGGTCCATTGGATGGTTTGCATCTGTTGTGATTGGCCAGAGTAATTACTTTGGTTTTGGTTTTATGGCACTCAAGTGAAAACTGCTTACTCTATGCATACTGTTACATAAGTCTTGTTTTATCTTTAGTTTAATACTTTATATCAAAACTTAATTTGAATAGGACAGATTTTTTTTGTTTGGCATAAAATTGGAGGCTCACAAACTTACATCGTCGTCTTTCTCGGGAGATTTCAGAGGTGATTTTGCAGTCTTTGAAGGTTTTATCTTGGACGGTTTTGAAGCCTTGTTTTGAAATTCATCAGGAGAATTCACCGCCAAGCTGCCCAAAACTTGAACAGTTCTGCCAACTACAGGGGTCACGTTTTGCATTGAAGACCGCACTTCTGTCTCATCTGGGGCAGTATTTTCATAATTCACTGGTTGTGTGCTTTCGTTTTCGGCCCGATTTAACGTTTGTTGTTCGTTGTCGATCTCTATTTCCATGTCTTGTACTTCATCATTACCGATGTCGCTTGACAGATCCACAACATTGTTGTCGTGTTGGCTGTGATTAACCGTGATTTCTTGAATGTCTTCATTACTGTTACCTAGAATGGTGGCCATTAGAGTTTCTCTGTTGCTACTGAATTGCTAACATCATAAAATTCCGATGAAATATTCGAAAATCCAAAAGGTCCAAAAGCTTTGCACAGTGAAATTCACAATCCGCGCCATTTTAGTGCACTGAGCATGTCCGTTTGTGAATAGCTTCAGTCCCTCTCGGCCAGTTGTACAAGTGGGAACCGGTGTGGCCCGTCAAATGTGGCCCGAAGTCTGAATTTCACACTTTCGACCGCTGCCGGTTCTCCCATGCCAGGCTCGGCTGAGGACTGACATTTTTCCAGACGCGTAACAAATTGCATAACGCTTTGTGCAGTCTAGTTCACGTTTTTGCTCCGACAAGATCGATTTGCACAGCGATATTAGCTGGAATTACGGTCCTGTGGACATGTATGTTCATGCAACATTATCTTGATACGTGTTGATAATTGTTTCTAAAAATTACGTATTCATATAAACGTGAATATTGTAAAAATTGTAAGAACCAATACTTTAGAGTAACTTCACATGATCTGAGTCATTATTTTCGCTTAAATCACGCCTTGCAGAATGCGATCAATTTCGAGAAATTAGGTACCCGTGAAAATAAATAAGAACAAAGTAGAAATGTTACAAACTTAATACTGATGCAGAGGACCACACAACGCTACGATAAACTTCGTACCAGACGTCACTCAAAGTGTAGAATAAACAACTAAACAGAAGTAAAGATTGGCACATTTATATCTTTTAATAGCCAATATTTCGATTAATATTACTTACCTTCTAGAGAGTCAAAGAGTGAAAAAAAAAATACAAACAGGGTATGGGCTCCTGGTACAAGTTTAGAAGGTGGAACCAAGCTGCTTTTCAGGTCAGCTCAACTGAATAGGAGTTAATCATGACACAATGAGTGATGGAGGGGTGAAGTTTGCAATCATTTATTGTCTAATGTAGGGGACAGTTTTCTAACTGTTTTAAAAACATACTCAAATATAGCTAAGCACTGAATCCAGACCAATTAAAAACATGCAAATGGATCTAAGTGGGAGAAAACACGCCTTGCATACCCTAAATGCTAATGCGCTCAATTTTACCGCGGGTTTTAATTTTGTTATTTTTTAGCATCATCAAAGGTTCGCGAAAATTAAACCCGTTGAAATTAGTCCACGGAAAGAAAACACCTGCTTGACAGAAAATAAAATATAGAGCTGTTACCATGTGCATACCTCACTTTCGGTCACAACTGTACAGGAACTTAGTCCGTTTGACCCACTTTAGTTCAGAAATCTTTCTACGATGACTTATTTTGACTTGACTCAATAAATAATTTTTTAAACCCATTTGAAATGAAAGGGTAATATACAGCCAACGTTCTTTGGGCGTCGTCACACAATACTTAAATATGCGAGGAAAGTAATAATAGTAAACAGTAAAAACCCACGTATAAGGACCTAGATTTTTCCAACTTAGCCTAAATAGGTTCTTATAGAAATAGTAGAGTGATTTTCGCAAGACCGTGAAACAGTTAATAAGTTAGTAGGCACTAGTAGACACTATTAGACACTAATTCCATTGTTTTCTTTTGTTTAGTTTTAGCTAATTTTGGCTAATTTTGATTAATTGCTAGATACTGTTTCACGGTCTTACGAAAATCACTCTATTTAGTGGGATTTTAGGCTACTTAGGTTCTTAATTTGATAGGGACCTACTACAGGGCATATGTGATATGGAAAGCCATTAATGCATGACATAGATGCAAGGAAGTTTCAATGTGCTTCAAAAACTGTGACTTTGAAAATGAGAGAGACACATGGAACTGTATTCTTAATACGATTGCATTGTGTAATACAGCATTGGCGCAGACATGATATGGTTTTCATTTTAGTTCATTCTTTGAATCTTACTGACTTAAACCTAGACTAAAACTTTTTTCTGTATTTTCATCTGTGCCTTCATTTTTGTGAAATAAGAACCTAACAGGTTCTTAAGAAAAGGGGGTTTGAAATAATAATTTTAGCTTAACAGGTTCTTAAATTTTAGGTTTTTATACGTGGGTTTTTACTGTACTCCTACTCCATTACTGCATTAACGTAACGATTCGATTTAGCGGCCTTCTTCCAATAAGCGCCCCTCCTTTGAGCGTTTTACGTAGCGCCCCTTATTCCAATCAAGGAATCCATTCATAGCATAGCGACTGTATGATCCCTAGCATTTACTGTTCAGTTTTAAGTTGTGATACGCGTATATATCAAGTACTTTTCTATGCCAGTTTCTTTTTTAAGTTGAAGAGCACACTCTTTTTATTGCTCTATTAGAATTAAAATTAAATTAAATGGATATAAATAATTTCACTTGTCACCACGTTTTCATGATGAGCTACACAAACGTCCACAAAATGTCTTCAGTGCAGGTCTTGACACATCATTATTACAGTGGATTAAACCTTTTGAAGATGTTAACCTAACGTATACACTCTCTTTTTATATAAGAACCTTTTTTATAAGAACATCGAGGCTGAGTTTGGCCAGAATTTTAAGAACGTGCTGAGACGGCTCTTATTTAGTTAAGCCCGTCTCTATTTAACAAGTTTTTTTCCATTTTATAATAACTACATGTCTCTGTAATAATTGGCAAATGTGTAGAACTTCGCCTTCATGTATTTCTTTCTTCTTATTTAGGACTATGATTTAGTGAAATACTGTACAATTTATTCTAAGGACGTGCTAAGAACGTTTTCAAGCTCAAATCGCCAAAACAAAATAAGAGCATTCAGTTCCAGCTCAGCCTCCTTCTTATATAAAAAAATGAGTGTATTTGAATATATTAACCATCAAGTCCGGCCCAACGTCAACAAAAAAATTCTCCTTGATTAATTTAAAAAGTTTCCTATAGAGCTAGTTAGCAAAAAAGCCCTTTTCACTGTTAACTTTTCTCATTTACATTATAATAAAATTCAACGTGGATGCGAGGCAATTTCGGGCAGAAACTACAAAATTGCCTCGCATCTACGTTTAATATCATTGTAATGAAAATAAGAAAAGTTCACCGTGAAATGGGCTATTGTCTTAATACCTAGGACATTCTCACGTTGGCAATGAAATCCTTAATTTCCTGCCAAATATGTATCGTATGCTTATATTCTGAGGAGAAATTATTTATTGATCTTTCTCGTAACTTGGTAGCTTGTCCGTCTTATCAGTCACTTGCTCAATTTTCTGTTTTTAAATATAATCAAAAATTCTAGTTTTCGTTCTCAGGGAAGCTTCCATGTGCAACTCCAGCTGACAAGACAGATAGGATTTGCACATGAAAAGTTCAATAAGTGAACTGATCATAAAGCTCCTTAAAACAGAAGCAATGCCAATGGCTCACTGGACTTGCCAGAAAATTGCCTTGAGCATTTGAGGTTCTCGATTCTTCAAGAAGAGGGCTATGTCACTCCGTAATACTTTTGTGCGATTTTAAGTTTTTCAGGGATTTATATAGGAATACAGAATGAGATGCGAAATCAATATTCCAAATTCATACAACTTGAATTCAAGCAAGGTAAGATTTTAAATGCGCAACCTTTAATTAGTTACATTATTTTTTTAAGCCATGGATCGTACAATCAGAGAAGAGATGTCTCAAGGGCTAGCACAGAAAACTACAGAAGTTTGACTGAGCCCACGGTAATTAGCGTTTGAGTCAGTGACAGAGTTGACGTCACCCCGTTACGTTTTACCCTCGGTTGACTTGAGTGAAATTGAAGGTATAAATGGAGAACGTCAAATGCTTAAGGCTTTTATAGTCTTCCTCTACAACTCTATACAATTGCCATCATTTTTTGAGCTACATTTAAGCCTAGTTCACACAAATGAAACATACACAGGTGCAAGCAGTGAAAACGCAAATTGTAAGTTCAATCACCTTGGGCATCTCAAATGCCACTCCAATATAATGTTTCACTGTCTGTGATTGTTTTACAAATGTTCACAAATGAAGCAAATGTACAAATGCTAAAGAAACATGTCGATGATTTCGTACATCGGTGTTTGTTTCCATGTATGAGCCAGACACTTCGGTTTAAGGTTTTATAAGACTCGTCGATGAACTTAGTTAAGACAATAAATAATTATGATATACGTAGATCATCGACAATATCTAGGGTTGTATTTCTTCCTTGAAACGAAGCTTCGATGCAACATTACAAAAAAATCAAACAAATCAACTGAAAATAAAACTGAAACCAACTATCAAATTAAAAACAAACGAAAAAGAACGTTGAAGCTAAAACGCTTCGACGACGATAGAAAAATAGCTGTTGTTGTTTGCAGTCTGAATACACCTCACGGGCGGTTTTGCTCTACCTACATTCTTACATTAAATAGGTTATTAACTTTACTAATATATAGTTAAACCATAGTCTCTCTGTTTGGATCCAAAGAATGAATCCAAACATCATCTGAATTACTGGAATCGTCACTAAAATTTGCTAAAAGGCAGTCTTGTTGATTTGCCAGTTTAGGCATAGAGAAATATTTTTCGAGGATATATCCGACACTCGATTTATCTGATTGTCTTTTGACGATGTTTAATTCCAAAGTATTTTCTACCACAGAAACGGTAAAATGTTTCTTTTTGTAATCTTCCGATTCCTTTTCTGACTCAGAATCTTTTTTCTCATAATCTTCCATTTCCCTTTCAGACTCGGAATATAATGACCCAGAGTCCAAAGTCCATGATTTAGTTGCCTCACTTGAGCTGGATGATTGGATACGCACTCGATAACCATTGCTACGCATGCGCCACTCCTCAAGAACTTCAGGCGGCAGTAGAAAAGGAACCAAGAATAGTAGGCATACTCCAAGCGTGGTGAAGGCGCCAGCCATGTAAAACGCAGGCTCGTACGTTTTGGTAATGGGGTACATCCAGCCTGTTGAGAGCAAATAAAAAATGTATCCAAATTATTTTTTGTCATTCGCACAACACTGGCAAAGTGTAACGTTTCCAGCCGGTACTCGCTCCAAGATTTAAACATCGAGTCGTATAATGAGAACCTAAAAAGAATGCAAAGCAAAATTGTGTAGTCCATGCCAAGCGAGGGGAAAAATGCAACCGGTGTCAGGCGCGGGAAAACATACAATCATCGTCATGCCCGGGAAAATATGCAACCGGTGTCAAGCGCGGAAAAACATGCAACCTCTGTCACGTCCGGGACCCGTCCGGGAAAACGGGCCACCGGTGTCAAGCGCGGGAAAACAGGCGTTTTAACAAATAAATGATCGGCGGAAGAAAGTCGCATGAGTTTCTTTTGCCAAGATAGAGTATTTTCTGAAAAATAAAAAATGGGGAGAACTAATCCAACAATGCATAATGCCTCTGCAAGTGAAACATTCAAAGTCAGGTCAGATGCGCACTCACAGAAATTAAGCAAACACTTACCGGCAACTGGTGGGCCTGCCATCATTGGAATACCAGTAAAAAAATACATGATTCCATACGCTACTGCCATCTTTTTCCTTCCAGCTATATCTCCTGTTAGAACAGCGATAAGAACGACAAAACACCCATCATGGAAACCAAACACGATGCAGTAAGCCAGCAGAGATTTGTAGGTTGTAAAAACAGGGAGGAGGGTGGTAAGAACACTGCAGACCAGCAAGCACATCTGATACAGATGAATTCGGTTCACGGACGGATGGTCAGCTATTCGGCCAAATACAATCTTCCCTACAGTTTGGGACATTGCCATGTAACCGACCAGGACAGCTCCGTCTTGTTTGGGGATGCCAAGATCTTGTCCATGCCGCACCTACAGGAGATAAGAAGAAACAAAAAACTAAAACGTTAGAAAAAATAAAAACGCCAAGTGGATTCGTGTTTTTTTAAAGTAAAAATTTGGTTTTATCAAGTAAGTTGAAAAGGTAAATTGGCCACTCCAAGATATTTAAAGGATGACGATTCGAGAGCCAGCCGGCCTTCGTCATGGCCTTCGTCATGGCTTTCGTCATACCTTATCAACTTAGTTGATAAAGCCAAACTTTTGTTTTTCACTCGCCCAAGGACGTTGCACCACAGTTTCTATAGAAACTAACCCCTTTATTGTTATAATACTTCGCCATTGTCGGAACTCCTTCAATTAGGATTTTAGCCAGAAATATAAATTTGAGAGTCCTGAAGACATGTCCTTAACAGAATTTAAAAAGCTCAGGTTAATTTCGTATCTAACATCTTGCGCCCTATTTGTCTTATGTGTCAAACTGCCCAAGAGGTGAACTCACAGAGAAGGCGTTCAAGCTGAGATAAAGGATTAATCGCCCTGTGTTGAATTTGCCATTGGATTTTACAGATAATGACAAAGAAAGGTACGATAACGTGTAATGACGTTCTCCGGCGCTGCCGTCGCCGACGAGAAAGCGTACAGTGTAAGATGTTTAACGTCAAGAACAACGAGAGAACTGAGGAGAAATGTGTTGAGCGGTATTCCAATGCAGCTGGACAAAATAGTTATGTGTTTAGTGTCTTTTGCGTTTTATTGCTCGGAGCAACCTGCCTTTCGTTTAATCATGTCCTAATCGCTCTTAACCGCTATTCTTAACTTGAATAAAGTATTATTATTTTTATTATTATGAATAGTTGTTAAATACCCAAATCTTTTATTAATAACAAAGCTAACTAAAAAATATTATTTTCCAATTAATTTCACTCAAAAAACTATTCAGTCAAAACACTATTTACATTATTCCTTTCGATTAAAAAAAAAGACACTTAATTTAAATATCTATTGGGTTCCTGTCAGGAGAGATAACTTACCAAATGCACGTATGGTATGTAAAATCCAAACAACACCAATCCAACAACAACCATCCACACAATAAAAGCCTTGTTTTTGAAAAACGAGAAATCAAAACGTTTCTTCTCGTCTTGATACTCCTCAGTATCGATAAATTCCATCGGCGCAGGCACCAAATAGTAGATTAAAGCGCTCAACAGTATAAGCAAGGAAGTGGCACTGAGAATACGGACTGCGTCACGCCAATAGTGACTGTCGAGTAGAAGGCTGAGGACAGGCGAAAGTGTTATGGTCCCCACACCCGCTCCTGCTAGACCAATTCCATTAGCAAGCACTAGATTCTTATTAAAGTATTCGCCGATCACTAGAACTGAAGATACGTAGCACATGCTGGAGCCCAGGCCGAATAGAAAGGAGTATGTAACGTACATACGGAATATTGAGTCGACGAATGAGGAGAGGAGAAGACCAGTTCCTACTAATATTCCACCAACTGTGGTGACTGCTTTGCAACCAAACTTTTTACACAGTGAGCTGCTTAGTGGTGACAACACGAAAGTTAGGCCGAATGAAATCGAGGCTACCCATGCTGCGGAAGAAGAGATTGCTGAAAATTAGTACCGTAAATAATAAAGAAAAAGATGGAAAATGTTAGCTCGGTCATGTCATGAAAGTACACTGTCTTCATTTTGTCCTGAGCATGGGACTTTCCGTCGTCGGGGACTAAATTCTTTTTTGGATGTCACATGGTAAAAAGTTACTAAATTGAATACAGCTATTAGAATTGTATTTAAAATAGACGAGTAACCACGGTTTGAAAACATACTACAGTCTATCATCAGTTTTTTAAAAAGCTTTCACACTGGAAGCCGAAAGTTTAACAGTTTTTCAAATTTTAACCAGAGAACGTTTTTTTTCAGATTCTAGTATGTTATCAGAATTGTCTCTGGTAGTTTGGCGTTGTTTTCTTATACTTTCCTGTTGTTAAAAGATAAACTCTGTTCTTACCTGTGGTGGCCTTGCTTTCTCTAAACTCTCTCAGCAGATCAAGATACAAAAGGCCAAACACATTGTGTATCCCCATGACAACGAACTGCGTCATGAATGAACCAAGAACAACAAGCCAACTCAGACCCCCGTCTAGGGTCCCGCGTGTACGAAAACTGCGCTTCAGCGTCATGGTTCCTTTTTTTCTTATTGCCTGATGAGTGTAAAAAAGGAAAACAAACAAACAAACAATAAATAAATAAGAGATAGCGTAAGTCCTTAAACCCTTTTTTCTCCGAAACAAACTTTGAGTAATATAATTTGGTTGTAACTATTCTTTGTATCTGTGGATGAAATCATAACAAGTGGTCATGACAAGTATACTCGACGAGGACCCACCGTGTGTAGTGCAGGGGGACTACGCAAGATACCACCTATGCGATGTACCGTATTTTCTCGATTAAACGCCGGGCCCCCAATAAACGCCGGGTATAATAGAGGAAGTTGTAAGTAAGCCCCTCAAACGTTTATTTGTGGTATAATAAACTTAAGATTTAAGGGCAAGGTACACAGCTGCCAAGAAAAACGAATAATGACCCTTTCTTAAAAAATGGCGGGCGAGAAAAAACTGCTGATTCAAAGAAACGCCGGGTCCACTAGGCCAAGTTTGAAATAAACGCCGGGGGCGTTTAATTGAGAAAATACGGTACTTTTTATAATACGGCGAGTCATGTTCGAGTACAATAGTTTTGACCATTCCCTTACCATTGAAATGTAAAACAATTCATTATTCGATAATTTACCTTTGCGTGTAATGATGGTGTAAACTTCCAGCTGATGATGACCAAACGTCGCCTAGTTCTCAGATCTCCTCCACTCTGGGAACAAAACTACAACATGACAAAAGCAATGTTTAAGAGGGCGCTATTTTCCAGCTACAACATCACAAGAACATGGGTTTTAATTAAGTATCGAAAGTAATTCTCATTTAGTCTGGTTTTGTATTTAGACATTGTGATTGGTTAAAAAATATTGCGGCATGTTTTTCAACCAGACAGAAGTAAAACCAGAACCAATCCTGGCGTTGTCTTCTCGCTTGTTCCCGCGCTTGGCGACGACCACAGGTATTTGCTTCGAATTCTGATTGGTTCATCAGACTGTCTGTGTCTACTTTGATTGGTCAGAGTAATTACTTCGGTTTACGACACTCGAACAAAATCCACTCTAATATTGGACTCATTTCTCAGCAAGGAAATTCTAACATGCTGTCTTTCAATCACGATTACCATTTGACCGATTTAAACCTCATTTGATATGGTGATGTTACAAATTATATTTCAGTAAATCGTGGAAAATCGATATTATAAACTTCGCAGTATAAGTGGAGTGAAAGAAAGTATGTATTTTATTATTATTATTATTATTATTATTATTATTTATGTATGGAATGTTGTTGAAGTCTTCGTCTGAGCATCTATAATGATATAACGACTTCGGATGACCTTCGGTAAAATTCGGAAGTTTTCGGGCGATCTTCGACCACACAACTCGTGAATCGAGTTGAAATGATATCACATCACAGTGGTATGTGTTTTATTAACCGCTGTATCACACCGATACCCTCAGGTAAAATCTACGTAATAAATAGATGACCTCAAACTAAAAATAAAAAATATATTTATTTCAGGAATTCCACATTACCTTCATTGGCATCGTTTTAATTGTGGATAAAACAAGATGGCGCTGTATTTGCAGTGAGTTTCTTATTACAGGCAGAACTAATGACTTTCGCAGACGACTGTGTCTGATTGGTTTTGTTATTCGAAGGATTTACCAAACAGCCCGGGGAAAATATCGATAATTCCTCTGTTAGAAGTCCTCAAAGTTCCTTTAAAACTTTTCGCTTCGCGAAAATTAAGTTTCACGGAACACAGGTTCACCAACCTCTTCGATATTAAAACACTTAAAGACGGTTGTAAGCACTGTTGTCACTGGGCTTAAGCCGTGTATCTTAGTGTTTGCATGGAATCCTGTGCTTGCACTTGCAGTATACGCTCGTTTGCGTCGCTACTACGTCCACATACCTCGACTATTTCTAAAATTAAATTACCATACGAATTTACATTGATTTCCAAACTAACGCGGAAAAAGGCTTCATTGGCGAGGATTATAAATCCTCTGTGTTACAGTTAATTTGTTCATAACTGAGACGAGGATTTGTGTAATTTATTTATTTCATGTCAATGAATTTGAAGCTTATAGTAACCCTTTATAACTCCCAAGAGAGCCAAATATCACAATTCAAGAAAAAATGCCAAATTTCATTTTGTAAAATATTTAAAAACAAATGGCCCGCACTATGTGAAGCTGTACTGCTGAAGAGCTGTATTGAAATGGTCGGCACACCGCCATAGAATTTCATCGATTGTTGTACGTACATATCTCCATAACTTTTCTTTGTGCCTGTGCATGATTCCCAAACAATAATCAGTCTACCAAAAAGGGTCATGTACGTGTTTGACATTGTCGAAAAGGAATGAAATACAGGTGATATAAGATACGTATGAATTTATTTGGTACTTTAATTCGATCTCTTTCAGATAGATAAGCAAACAGGAGGTCTTGGTCACCGCCTCAGAAGAATGAGAAATCTAAGCCAAATTGGCAACTTCGATGGTGGTCCATCCTTGACCTACACACATGCACAACTTTGATACATGGGCCTTATAGGTTCTGCAGTTTAACACTTTTTATATGCTTTTCTTTTATTCTGACTATTCTGTTAAGCAGCCAGAGGCCCACTTCTGTCTTTTTGCGCGCTATTATTCCTTATATCGTTAAAGTATTATTTTATCACTTGGTAATTGTCACCTATTTAATCCCTTTCGTCTCCAAGTGAACCTTTTTTACTTTTACATGCATGAAATCACACGACATTTCGCCCGGACGTTTCGTCTCGTATATAAGATCTACTGATTACGACGAACAATTACGAACTGAGTTTTGCTGAGGTTCTTTTGACATCTTATATCTGAATTTCTTATCATTGAAATGTTCATTGAATCTAGTGAACTACAGACAATGCGAAGAAATGAACCGTGTGTTCAGTTTCCGATAGCATTCGATAGTTCTAAAGTCAACAGACAAACATTTCATATCCGTTGCATCGTCGGTAATAAAATCTCTCGTCGACTACTGAAAAACTGCACTTAACATTCGAACATCTTGTATCTTTGGAAAATGTTGTAGTTTTAAGAAATCTCTAACTGGCTCAAAGGAGGTCTTGTAAAAGGCTTATGCTCATCTCAAGAAATTATGATAAAAATTGTTGTTGTTATAATTATTATTACTGTGCAGTCTCTCGAACGTGTATTTAAAATACATATCACGGGACCTCTGTTAACGTTATCGATACATTGCCCTTGTGGTTTGAACCAATGTGGATTCCATTTACCATGAAGCTTGACAAACAAAATCAAACAAATCTTTCCTACTTGCGGCGAGGAAATGGCGACTTCTTTGACAAGTAATAACAAAGGTTTGCACGAAATCTAAAAGTGAAAAAAAGAGATTGCACGAAATCTAAAAGTGAAAAAAAAAGAGAAGCAGACTGAACACATACCATGGATCAATTGAACCGTCGATAACCTGAAATTCCAACGGGAAACGTGTTTTTTTTTTTTTGTCGTGCCGGTATTGAGCCGATGGATGGGATATTTTCTTATCAACACGTTCAACGGTAACTGAAATTGATACAAATCGGATCTGTGAAAGCGGTAGAATAAACATCCGGCCGAGAAAGAGGAAAATTTCTTTAACAGCCAAATTGTTTAAGTTTTAACATTTACATTCAACTGTTCCTGGTGTCAATTTAAAGGCGCCACTTGAAGAATTTGTTGTTTGCAACAGACCGATAAACAAGACTTTACAGTTTAGTAAGGGGTGGAGTTTAGTTCAGGCCAAAACTTGTTAAAAGGGGATTTTTTAAAAGGAAAACAGCAGGAATGTTAGATGAATGCTTATTCAATTGTCTCACGATGGAGTCACTTTGAGATGTTGATCGTCGCTGTTGTTGATTATACGAAGTACTAGCTGAAGTCATGCCACTTAGCATACCTTGCCGAGGGGGAAACGCGGAACACACGAGTGTGTTCCACGCGCGCGTGTATAACACTCGAGGACTGGCGACCTAAACAAATAGCAATCTCCATTTTCTCGACAACGTATTCACAATGTACCAGTTTATGATGGACTGTCTTTAACAGCCAAATAAACAGAGGATTTAAATTTTTCTTAGTTAAAACTAACAGTTTCGCCATGAAATCCATCGGCTAATTTCCGTTTTCTGTCGCCACACGGTTGATCGCCAACTTGACTAATTAAAAGGCCAAGGGGAAAGATAGATTGGTCACGCGCGATGATTTTCTGTTGAAAGACATGTTTCCTGCAAAAATAGTTTTCCTTCTTTATCCACTTGAAACCGATTTATATTTTTCCTTAACGGAGAAATGATTCTGTATTTTTAATACAGGAAAGGGTAGAACGTGTTCCTATAACGTTTTCCGTGACCGCATTCATCCGCTTGCACGAGTGAAAGCTAGTAGTGGTATTTTGTGCATTTCCTTCCAAACTGTGTAAATACGGTAAATCTGAGCAAAAGCACCTTCTATTACTGAGATTACGCTGGGAAAGTACTGCCAGTTAGATTTAATTTGAATGTTCACACTGTAGGATTTCAACCACAGACTCAAAAGTTAGAACCACCTTGTACAGCATAATAAACAGTACCACAGGAAAGTACTGCTTAATAGCTTTCATTTGAATGGTCACACATTAGGATTTCAACCACAGACTCAAAAGTTAGAACCACCTTGTATAGCAAAATAAACAGTACCACATGAAAGTACTGCTCAATAGCTTTCATTTGAATGGTCACACTTTAGAATTTTATTCACAGACTCATAAGTTAGAACCACCTTGTACAACGTAATAAACAGTACCACAGGAAAGTACTGCTCAGTAGCTTTCACTTGAATGGTCACACTTTAGGATTTCAACCACAGACTTAAAAGTTAGAACCACCTTGTATAGCAAAAAATAAGCAGTACCACATGAAAGTACTGCTTAATAGCTTTCATTTGAATGGTCACACTTTAGGATTTCATCCACAGACTCAGAACTACCTTGTACAACATAATAAACAGTACCACAGGAAAGTGCTGCTTAGTAACTTTCATTTGAATGGTCACACTTTAGGATTTTCCCCACAGACACATTGCACCACTCAATGTTTGCCCCCTTTGGCACTGGAAATAAGCAGGTAACATCCTTTGATTTCTGCGCATATAAACAGTTGATTGCTCTGTCACGTCCCAAGTTCATTCCTGTAATAATTTGCCAGCTTGTAAACTAAAAATGACCAGGACTCCCAATCTCACATGTGACATGTTACATATATTTGGAAGCAGTTTCCGGTAACAAAAAAAACTGGATTTATCCTGCTTGGAAAAAAAAGTAAACAAAGCGATGGGGTGCAGATTTATTTTTGGCCGGGAATTGAACGTCACACCTGTAGCCCCCCCTGGGGACATTTAACGCCCCCATCCCCCACCCCCACCCTCAAAATGTATCGGAAACAAAACAAAGACATGCAGCACCTGTGAACACCATTCGTATTTTATTAAAAACCCTCTCTTGGTTTTATCGGAAAGGGAGATTCCGGGAAGAGGATGTGAAGATTTCCATTGAACACGTTTTAACAAGATTTAATCCCTCAATCTCAGACGTCCGCTCATAGTCATGTACTATGTTTTAACTTTTATGTTTGTGAATGTTTGACTATAGGTGGTTTTCATGTTACGTCATCGCCGCCATGCTGGTGGACATAAACAATAGTTCTCTCATTAGCTCTTTTTGTTCGTCCACCAGCGTTTGTTCGTTTCACTATTGTTATCTATGTCTCTAGAGATTGGTTGATTGCAAACCACCTATTCAGTTGTAATTTAAAGATTTATAGAATTTTAAAAATCTTGTACAGAAAAGATCCAACAATGAATAACAATAAATGAAAATAAAGAAAAATATAAATAAATAATAACTTTCACCCCCAGGAAACCAAAAGTTAAAACCTAAAGTTATGTTGTGTAATGGCCGTTGGGTCTATTACTTCAAGCATTTCTGTTTTTCTATAGACTCCTCATCACGTTTGATGTTAAGCTTGTTACTGAGAATATTTATAATATACATTGTATTAAAAAGTGATGGAAGTAATAAAAGTTGGAAGTTGAAACAGTGCTACGCGTAACGAAAGCGTGAATATCGAACATGCGATTGTTGTTCTAGCGTTCCTAAGGCGTGTAACATTTGCTAAATTGATTGATGGAGAGTTCCAGTTGGACAATCTTAACCAACTTTTCCCTCCCCTTCCCTCGGCGCGTTCAAACTCAATTTCACATCCTGTAAATATATTTACGACATACTTTGTTATAATGAGTAACGCGAAATTTTTGTTTTCATTCTTGTTGTTTAGTGTTCTGTTCAACGGAGGCTGAAGAATGCGGCAGCATTCTCTGATTTGCGACGTGCACTCAATCCACGCCAAAACATTAATAAGAAGCCTGGTGTTTTTCATCTTGTAACATAGTATAACTTCAGTGTCACATTGTTGTACAATTTGTACATCAGCTTCACTTCAGAACTGATGTTTTATTGCATCACAGCTGTCAAGGGAACAAGAAATCTCAAAGATTTTACCAAGTAAAATACATGGAAAGTAGAATTTTTTTTTTTGTTAGCCGACATGTTTCCAAATGGGAACATCCTCTGAAGCCACATGAAACACCCGCCTTCCTGTCTTCCTTTCCTGTGAGCGGCAAGCAGCACTGAATAAACAGCCCAGTTATAAGCGATGCACAGAAATATTGCGCGATATACTTCAGGAATACAGCAACATAACGTGGAGTCATTATTCGATAACAATCACGACAGAAACAAAACTATTCCAAAAGGTCACAGCATATCGAATCCGTATTTTGTTTCGTTCAGCCATTATTCGGTATATACAAACGTTTTAAATTAGTGTAGCTAGAAACACGACCCCACAAGCAAGATTTTTGCTTTAATTTTTATCGTGCATAAATAAAGGAAGTTGTTGTTGTTGTTGTTATTCGGGGCATAAATCGAAGAAATTGTGCGTGCAAAGCGATTATCACTTATTTGCTCAAAAACTGAAATATATACATCCCAATTTTTAAAATAACATCCTCTGGCAGCAATTTTTGAATCCGCATATTGCAGAAGCATAAAAAATTTTTGAAAAGGGTTTTACCCTGCGTGACGCCAAGCGGGGTTTGCCCGGACTCGGCGATCAGGGTTGGTTTTTCGCAGCTCAATAAAGATAATTGAACTTCGTTTAAAGCGGGAAATTGTAGAAATAGAAGTGAAGGAGTAAATCAATAAAACCTTTCTTACCAGTGTCGAGTTGTGTGCAGGTACAGAAAGAGGCTTCCTGCTTGAATAAAATGTAGTACAGTCTATTTTATAATAACCGACAAACTGCAAGGCTGATCTGACTACGTAAAAAAGTAGACTTTGCGAGACACCAATACGACAGAAACCGATAAAGCAGGGTAGCAACCGCGGACAGCTGTTTCGTCCTGTTTTCTGTTTGTTTTGGACGAAACAGCTGTCCGCGGTTGCTACCCTGCTTTATCGGTTTCTGTTGTATTGGTGTCTCGCAAAATCTACTTTTTTACGTAGTCAGATCAGTCTTGCTGTTTGTCGATTATGTTTGTTCATTTTTTGGCTGATTAGGTTTTTCATAGATCCTACGTATCGTTTTTTGTTTTTTGTTTTTTTTGTTTAAAATAAAAAAATAAAATATGTTATGTTATGTTTTTATTTACACTAGTACATCATTTACAGCAATAATTTACATATTTACAAACTACGCTTACAAATTACAAGTCTCTTACTTTAGCACTACTACATCTATTACTACGTTACATTTACACACTACACTTATCCTACGTATCGTTTACAGCATTATCGTTTGCGGTCCTTTGCAGATTTTAGTTCTATTTTATAATAGTCTGCACAAAGTCGCTGTAACCAAGACAGCAATGATTGGGAGAATTTCATGAGATCAGTTTAGTCAACTCTATGATCGAGTTTTAAATTCTCTTCACAACATGACACAGCAGGTGAAAAGTTGATCGGATCAGTCTGCAGAAAATTTCCAGAGAAAAAAATTGTGCAATAAGAAATTTCTCAATGCCTTCAACAAAATTCAATGTTTCGGACTGTAATGACCATAAAGATACTAACTGACAGATGCGCATAATATTTCCCTTTGCTTGTTTTTGTGGTAATATGATTTACGCCCGGGGATTTACGAAGAATTTTATCGTGCGCTTGATCGCGCTTGTTTAGACCATTGAATCTAATAATTTACAAACAATCTAAGAGCATCAACAATTATTTTATATTTTATTTTTTTAAACGAAAGGATTTAACGATAGCCATCGGTGTAAATAAAGAGTCAACTTTCAATCAAGCCGGTAGGCATCAGCTCCGATTTAGCGCTTGCTTAATTTGTGCATTTATCTTGATCTCTTTTATCAAGATTTGAAACCTTTTAAACATTTTGTTACATCGTACGCTAGTTTTAATTTGAAACGCAAGTAAAGTCAGCGATCGAAAGCCGATACTAAAGAGACTTTGATACCTGATTTGATATGATATGTGTGGTTTACATACAATGATACAATGATCGCGATATCTCGTCGCCGCGCGACACACTCTCCTCGACCATCTACAATTTTGATAGCATTTTATTGTATTTTTTTAACCACCCCTAAACAGGATATTTCAAAAGATCGCCATTCAAAACGTAAAAGGAAATATTCTTTGCAGCTCTCACACTCGATTGACTCGAAGGTTAATCTCAAATTTTGAAAAGAAAAAAAATTATTAGCATGGAACACAACGCGCGATGACCGGAGTGGTCCGGAGTGCCAACAAATTGATTTTGCAAGTCCCTAATTCCTATATTAACAATTTCGCACCCATAAAACGGAAACTATAGTAAAATGAATGCACCCAAGCTCTGACATGTTTGGTTGCAGATATCTCTTTGCATAAGCATTCATCTTACCGCACCGTAAAGTACTTCCGAATAGCTGGAGATTTTTGTGAGGTCTGCATGCATTTAGCGACGCTTAGTACACGTGCCGTATTATTTCTTAATTTTTCAAGACACTATTTCCCAATTTTTCTTTAGCATGGTTAATTGTCGTAGGCAACAGAAAATAAAGTAATTTTAATTCATACCTTGTTTGGTTGCCTTAAAGTCCAGCAAAGGCCCCGGCCTGCCGCAGTCGTGGAAATAAAAGCGGATACTGGTCATCTAGTTGCCCTGGCTCTCACCGGTCAGTGAAGCGAGCGAGCTGGTTTCCGCTAAGCCAGTTTAGCCGGATTGTCCAGTAGTGGCTAAATTTAGCCGCGCTCCATGCGCTGTTTTATGGGATATATGCAACCCTCGGCGGGGGTAGGGGAAGGGTAACTTTTCGTGCAATGTTTTAAAAGAACTCGAGTGTGTCCGGACTGCACTGTTGATTGAATTTTACTTGAAATTTGGCCGGGAATTAGTTTCTATGAACAAATAAGCAGTCAAGAAATTTCTGTCGCTGTCACATATAAAAGGCAACGGGATATGCAATAAGCAGTGAAATGAAGGCCAAGGTTGAACTTTTATGCCAAACTGAATGACGTTTTTTACCTTGAGTTTAGGTCAAGTACGGATACAATACCCCATTCAGAATGTGTTCAAACTCTGTCGGCTCGTGCTTTGAAATCGATATACCACTGTCAATTAACTATCCTTGGGGGATGCGTGTAAGCAGACCTGGTTCCTCCAGCATAGGTTTAGCGGGAAGCGGGATGAATCGAAGCGAGATGCGGGATGCTATAAATATGAAGGGCGCGATGTGGCCGGGATGAAAATACCATTGCGAGAAGCGGGGTGGGCTGTCTTTGTTGTCGGTATGTGGGAGAAACTGAAATTCTAGATTGGGAGGTTGATCGGAAGAAAGTCTCAGTGGTGCAAGGTGGCGCGCTGGGCCAAATTACGTATACGGTGGGAAATGGGATTTGAAGAGTTAGAACACGTCTTGTAGTGTGACCACTACAGGATAAGTCCATTGATCTAAGTCTAAACTCAGCTTTAATTCTCTGGAACCTAATCGAAGAAATGAATGAATGAAGCAGACAATTTTATTTACGTATTTGATTCTTTTTAAGTGGGAATAAACAAGTATCAGTTGTGTTCGCGAAGAAACTGGGTGAAAATACATGACAATTAAAGTGTTGACCTAAAGTGAAATCGGTTGTCATAAACGTGTTCAAAGACATTCTCGTTACCGCGTGTCGCACTCAATTTTATAATAATAATAATATAATAATAACCCATGGTGACATGTTGGAACCCGCTTCCAGGGAATATCAACCAGACAGAACATTGTGCCTGAGCCTTAAAGGAATAAACATAATAATAATAATAAAAATAATAATAGCAACAAGTCATTTTAATAATCATCAACCACTAATTTTCAATGTTTACAAAATATTAAAAACCCTAGTTAAAAAAAAAAGAAAACTAATAATAATAATAATAATAAAAAGAAGAATAAGAAGAAGAAGAACAATAAGAAGAAGAAGAAGAAAAGAAAAGAAATGCAAGTTCAAAGACCTAGAACTAGAAATACAAAAAATGTGGCAATTGAAAACCGAGGTGATTCCTGTGGTTGTTGGTGCGCTTGGTACAATAAAGAAGGGGATGGTAGAAAACATAAAGAAAGTATCAGAGTGAGCCACAGCAACAGAGACCCAAAAGATCAGCATGATGGGATCTGCACGAATCCTCAGGAAGGTGCTTAGTGTATGAACAGAATGAATGACTTCAGTGACTGATGCCCCAGGTGCATGGTTTGCACTCGGCTGATGCACAAAAAGAACACCAGCAAAGACTCATCATCATCATCATAATCATCTTTATTTAAACACGGGATCACTTTCATTTAAAAATGCTCTTCCAGTGAGCCGTGGACTACTACATACAATAATTATAAAAACGTTTAAAAACAACCTTATACATTACAATCACAAAAAGTAACCAATGAAAATTATTTATCTAAATATAGACTGAGACAGAAGAGATAATAATAATAATAATTATAATAATAATAATAATAATAATAAGGAAAGGGAAATGAAAGATATCTTCCGAACAGAGTATTTAAGGCGGTTCAAACTTATCATAAAATCTCAACTCAATGGCAAAAATAAGACCAAAGCAGCAAACACTTGGGCTGTGTCGCTCATGAGGTATGGAGCAGGAACGATCAAATGGAGTAAGGAAGAACTACAAGAAATGGACAGGAAGTCAAGGAAAATCATGACAATGAACAAGGAGCTACACCCAAGAAGTAATGTTGCCAGAATATATGTACCAAGAACGAAGGGAGGAAGAGGCCTGATCAGTTGCGAGAGCTGCGTGAGAAGAGAAGAGAATAACTTGAGCTGGTATGTGAGAAATAGTGAAGAGATATTTATTAAGAAAGTTGGAGATAGCAGTGTAGTCAACATCTCCGAGGCTGTGGACCCAAAGGAATACAAAGTTAATGAAGTAAAGGAGACGGAGAGTGAATGGAAGCAGAAAAGAATGCATGGGCAGTATATGAGAGAAAAGGAAGGCAATGACTGGGATAGAACTTGGCAGTAGATTGCAAGAGGAGACTTAAAAGGATGTGCTGAAGCCTTGATATGCAGTGCCCAGGAACAGGCTTTGAGAACAAATTATATAAGTCATCATATTGATCACACAGCAGAATCTCCTTTGTGCAGAATGTGTGGAAGCAAGGGAGAAACGGTGGCCCATTTGGTGAGTGAGTGTAGTAAGCTGGCGCAGACAGAATATAAAGGAAGGCACGATAACGTAGCACGGTATATTCACTGGCAACTTTGTAGCAAATGTGGATTTGAAAGAGCTAACAGCTGGTACGAACAGAAACCTGAGGGGGTGGTGGAAAGTGAAAACTTCAAGATACTATGGGATTTCACAGTCCAGTGTGATCGGAAAATTGAAGCAAGAAGACCAGACATTGTCTTTATTGATAAGAAAGAGAGAGAGGTGATTATAATTGATGTTGCCATCCCAGGTGACAACAGCGTGAGAGATAAGGAGCTCGAGAAGATTGAGAAATACCAACTATTGAAAGATGAAGTGGCAAAACTCTGGCACATGCATGCGGAAAGTCACTGTCGTCCCAGTTGTTATCGGGGCACTTGGTGCCATTTCAGTCAACTGTGAGAAGTACATGAAGCAAATTGGTGTAACCATAAGAATGGAAACTATTCAGAAAACAGCATTGTTGGGTACAGCAAAGATCCTGAGAAGGTGCTGTCCTTGTAAGAGGAAAGAAAGAAAAGTCCTGGAACCCATGGTGACATGTTGGAACCCGCTTCCAGGGAATATCAACCAGACAGAACATTGTGCCTGAGCCTTAAAGGAATAAACATAATAATAATAATAAAAATAATAATAATAATATATTTTTTAAATAAATAGCAACAAGTCATTTTAATAATCATCAACCATTAATTTACAATGTTTACAAAATATTAAAAACCCTAGTTAAAAAAAAAGAAAACTTATTAAGAGAAATATATATATACATATTTATATACGAAATATAAGAAATATCATTCTTGTGTACGTGATTTAAGAAGTATTCATTTCTAAAAAAAAAAAAAGAAATTTCTAATTTAAAGAATTCATAAAAATAATAATTTAGAAATAAATGATCTAATTAATAGCTCCTCCGGCAGTCTCTATATCTATGTCTCTATGTCTCTATATCTATGTCTGCACTTCTAATAATAATAATAATAATAATAAAAAAAATAATAATAATAATATTTAAGGACGTTCGCGCTAATTGTTTATGCGCATCCTTACTGCGCACGCAATTCATGTCGCAACGCCATGCTACGTCATGCACGAGCGCGCGCAAGAGAATAAATCTAAGCACATAAAGGACTGGTAGCCGATGCGTTAAGTTTGCTTAGATTTAACTCGCTTGGATGGTCGGTGACCCCCAATTTTTTTTTGATATATAATTTTCTTTGCTACTTCTCGACAGATTGTGAAAAAATGAACAAAAAATCAATGTAGGAACTTTAATTTTTTTCCATTTTTCTACCCGCGCGACATCGAATCCTGCCAATTTGCGGCTGTCAGAGTTTGCAAATACTGTTCTTTAAAGATTAATTTTACTTTAAAAAACGTCACCAGTTGAATGAATTTGCTGAACAGACCTACTCGCATACAATTTGGGGAAAAAAGTTGCATTTTGGAGATTTATTTGCAATATTTTTAGACTAACAGACATTGGGGTCTCATCCCGTAAGGAAGACCAATTTTTCAAAATTAGGGTCGCCTTTCAGATATCTTATCTCGGAAACGAAGTCGGTGACCCCCTCATTTTTTTGCATTTCTGACACAAACAACTCATGACCTAGCTGTAGCAAAAGTTTTATAAAAAAATCAATGTTAGAAGATTTTCGCGCGAACGTCCTTAAGGAGGGAACCTAACTCGCCAAGGCGGTTTTCAGTGAGGCCCTCGCTAATTAATTAATTACCTAATTACATACGTTTTTTTTTTCACGAATCGCAGAATGTTCCACAAAATTCCTGCAAATTTTTTTTCCGCAAAACTTGACTCCACTATCGAAATTATATACAAACATCACCTCGTACACGTAATGTAAAATCGTGTTGATACCCATTTACTTAAAACGTGTCTTTCGTTCAAAATGATGAAATTAGAAACAAAACGTTCAATTATGCGTCAAGTGGTATTGTCAGTGCAATGAGCCACACAAGGGCAATAGAGTGACACCGATTAACGTGTTTTGCATCTGCATGTTGTTTCACGTGTATTTCGATTGCATATACTCAAATAAAAAACGAAAATGTTGTAATGCCAATTATAAACGTGAATGAATCCTGCGAAGCGCAAAAGTTAATTCCCAGCATGAAAAAACAGTCTTCCCCAAAACCAAGAGAAAATAATTGGACAGAATCTCTTGCAAAAACTTGTTCCCGCAAAACAGAAATAATCGACCATCCGCAAAATATCAAGTTTGACAAGGTTCAAGGTTCAAAGCTGGCGTTTATTTGCAAATTCTATACACTGGCCAGGGTCAAACACCAAACTTCACATGAGCCGAACTCGGCTCATGTGAAATACGGCGTTTAAATTAGTAAAGTTCGACTGATTGTATTTGGATCGGCTGAGATTAAGTTCGCAGAGTTCGGCTGAATCAAGTTCGACGTTTTACTGAAGCGACCTTAATTTTGAGTCGACCTGAACTGTATGAAACAGGTTCGGCTCTGATGTGAAATACGGCGTTTGACCCACTCCGGTGGGCAACCGCGCAAAATCCTGTCATATTCCTTTCCAAAACTATTTTTCGATACAAAAAAAAAAAAAATCCTAAGTGCCCTCAGGCCGCACTATATGATGAACTTTTGGGTGAACAATCTTTTATTTAGATCTTTTCGTATTCACGAGTTGGCTCATAGGAGCCTTTACCTACGACTGTACTAAGTAGTCATTTCTTTCTTTCCATAGGGCATTTGGAAGTCTCGGTTAAACGTCATTGTAAAAATATTTATCTACCCTAGAGAAATTTCCAATTATTGTCGCCAAAAACCCTTTCACTACTAGAGTCAGAGCTTTATACCTTATTTTGGTAATGCGCACGGATGTTTTACGAGTTGTGTAGCCTATTTTTTCGAGCCACACGTACACGAACGTACAGCTCACATTTATCATAAATCACTGTTCATCATGCTCAAGGACTTTATCCAAGTCCTTACAACAACAACAACAAAAATCTTTATTAGTTAGTTAGTCCTTGAGCATGATGGACAGTTATTTATGATAAATGTGACCTGTACGTTCGTGTACTTTATACATTTTGTGATTTTCATTTTTCAGCATTTTACAAATCCGCTGTAACCAGCATCAACACCCATGCCGGGCTTATCCCTTCTCAGCAATCATAACATACACTTTATATTTATTTTATCCAACTTGGCTAAACTATTATGCCATTGCCGCAGAAGTCTGTTTAACCAAACTGTAATCAAAACACGAACTTAAATGCTGTATGCTTTACAAACGAAAATGTTAGCATGAGATTCATACCTTTTATATTGTCTGCGTTATGCAAGAGTCAGTGGAGCGACTCGGACGCCACCGGCCGACTTTACCCTCACACCGAAGTTGCCGAATCAGTTCGCCAAAACGAAGTGTTTTAAATATTATTTTTGTCGTACGAATTATCAAGCCATGGAACGATTTACGAAACATGTCGCCAAAAACTGATGGTCTTACAAAGTTTTAACGGCTTTTAATAAAAGCCCATGAAGCTTAATCACTTTTGAAGGGGTGCTTATCAAATAGCGTAGGCGACTGAGCCGGCATACGGAATGTCCGTTTATGCGAGTTTCGACGGAGCGCAAGTTTGTGAAACTGACCACCGTGAAAGGATCTAGGCTTGGAGACAAAGTCATCGTCAAATTAATCTTAAAATCGCAATATTCTGTTGATTGAATACGCATACACTGAAGACCTCAAGAATGAGAGTTACATACAACTGCTTTAAACCACTTTTTTCTGGGTTTTGTTGATGCAATGATAAGAAAATACAAAAACTTCTGAAACTCACCTTACACTTTTTAAAATTTCAGACATTTCAGCTCGGTTAAAACACAGCGTCAATAGTATAGAACTTGTCGATACGCTTTCAAGAGTTTTAATGATTCTTTTTAGTTATTTTTAGTTGCTTTTACTAGCATGATCAGTCAACAGTGGTTTGTCCTGTTTATCCTGAATCTCTAATATTAGAACTGATTCTGTCTCAATAATGAATGCACTGCAGTAAAGTATTCCCAATGATTTCGGAGCCATCATTCGTATCAGTTAACCTTAGACGGAAGGCATTCTATTTTTTTTAATGCATGCAATTGAGGATCTTAACTGACAAAGACGTTTCTTTATAAGATGCATACAAAAGAGATTCGCAATCAAGCAAATCAATTCAAATTATTGCCGGCCTCACTGATTTAAAACGACCCAAGGTCATTATAAGCGCGAAAGGGGCGTTCCAATTCAAGATAGAAGAGACAAAAATGCGATGCATTCAATAGACTTCACAGCGTCCTTATAGACAGGATAGTTTATTATTTATCCAACATTAATTATACTAATTTGTATCAGTACAAAATATACATACTCACTTTTAAAGCTTATGGAATAAACGCGAAAGATATATAAAAATATCATCTCAATGACACAAGATATTAGTGTTGTGGCCCACGTTAACTCATAAAAAAAAACTGACAAAGCGGGATAAAAATTGTGAGTGATGCGAGACAGCGGGAAGCACAATTTAAAAGCCCTTGGAGACACTATCGCATGATTGCCTGATGATGCAACAGAAAATAAAATAATTTTAATTCATACCTTGTTTGGTTGCCTTAAAGTTCAGCAACGGCCCCGGCCTGCCGCAGTCGTAGAAATAAAAGCGGATATAACCAGGGGACGGAAAGAAGAGTACCCTGGGGACGAGGGTGAAGCGGATACTGGTCATCTAGTTGGCCCGGCACTCACCGGTCGGTGAAGCGAGCGAGCGGTCCGCTAAGTTAGTTTAGCCGGCTTGTCCAGTAGTAGTTAGGGATGAGGGACGAGCAGGCGGGTCATAAAGTGGGAACCCACATTGTATTTCCATTTATGCGGTTTTGTATCTCAATCTTTAAAATTGGAGTTATATTGTTTTCTGTCTTTTGTTTCTTTTGTTTTATGTCAATCATTCTCCGGTACTCACAGAAACTGTCAAACCCCGCGCTTCATTGGACCTGATTTCACGCAGATGTATTGTTTACAGGACTAGGGTCCATGTTCTGTTGTTTGTTCTATTGTTTTCTCAACCAATCCTGTGAGGCGTTCCGAGACGTATTGAAAAACTCGTTTTATTTGAAACGATCGACCTGCTGGGTTTTTGTGGGTCCCTTACGGTGCCTGAAAGTTTTTAAATAGTTATTGTAGAGAGACAATGCCCCATTGTTTATTTTCATTAGGAATGAAGTAAGTCAGAAACGACCTTTCAGTGTTATAATTTTCGCAGAATGTGCTTCAAAAAGCTTTTCACTCGCCGCCAATTGTGGGATTGCTATAAGCAAAATGATGCTATCTTTGATAAAAAACGTATAAATCGTTAATGAGTTAAGTGCACAGATTTCCTTCATGCTAAAAAAGTTATTAAGTTGCATAAACATTTTATCATCTTTTTTTATGAGCATAAAAGTACATCTTACTTCTAGTATTAACATTACCTGGTTAGCTTGTTGTCCATTAGAGGCATTAAGATCTAAAATGACCCAATTTTGCACATGCCACTCACCTACGATATATATTGGGAAAGGAACAAATCAAAACAACCGATGCCAGTAACACGTTAACTGCGGCACGCCTATTAAGCGTGCAGGGACTATTGTTATTTCGAAGTTACCTACAGTGTGGCATGAAATCTTTGCGGGAATTTAATTTCGCGGATTGCCCATTAATTTTTCGTTTCGTTGGAACAAGATTTAACCGTTGGGAGCAAATTTTCGCGCATCTCGGGCAAGTTCCTGTCCGGAATTTCACATACGCGTACCTCAAGACGGTTTCTCGATTACTACAACTACACGAACAGCAAACCCCTTTATTATGCCCCAATTTAACCCGAACAGTTCCATTGTACCGGAGCCATCCATTGTTTCTTTTTTGGCAGAATTGCATGAATTACCGTTCGGTTTCAATTTGGCGGACTGATGTCCACGTCTGACCGCGTATGAATATGCAAAAGAGATAAATAGGCCGCTAGCAACCTGGGGGTATTCTTGCTTGGCTGTCATCGTTTGTTGGTGTTTGAAAAAATATTTTTCGTTTTCTATTCCTTCCTTAAAGCCCTTACTATTTCATGAAAAGGTTGTTTATTGTTCATCGTGGTAAGGCACAATAATAAAGTGTATTATCGTTTGTATCACGATGCAGTCACTTGGGATGTAAATGGCGACGTTTCGACTGCTTACTGCTAGTCTTCATCAGACGAAACGGTCGACTATCGTGTGGCCTTAAATTTTCCCGGGAGTTTATTTTCGCGAATTTCGCGAATTTTCCGGCGATTCGCGAAAATTAAATCTCGCGAAACTAATCTCCCGCGAAAAAAAAAATCCGCGAGGAGACTATCTTCTGAAAAACAAACATTTATGGCTGCGGTACATGAAAACCGTATGAACATGTCCAGTGTCTATGCAAACATGTCGTCTGATGGGACACCATTCTCAAGGGCATTCGTGATGCCACGTTGACGCCATCCATTAAGAATGATGGAAGGGTTGCTGTTCAGGTAGATGAAGAAATCGAGCAGCCATTTCGAGGTTTTCTCACGCATCAAGGGAATCCCCATGTCCCTTGATGTGTCTGGTTGGACAGCCAGCTGGACAGCCAACCACCTACCGTATGCTGTAGCTTTGAGTTGTAATAGCCGACTTGTGGCATTTATTAGTTAGAGAATACATAAACAAAATGTTAAGAAAATATGAAACCCCTTGTTGCTATTTTTGTATGTACCAGTGCCGAACGTGAAATACCAGACAGAAACTTGCCTAAGATCCGCGACAATTTGTTCCCAACAGTAAAATCTGAAATCCAAATTCGCGAAAATGTTTTCCCGCGAAACGCACAAAATCGTCAATCCGCGAAATTAAACTCCCGCGAAAATTTCGTGCTACACGGTAGCTTCGACTGACATTGAGATTGAACTGGATAAGACGTCTTGTGGTGAACAAACCTGGCAATTGGAGGATAATCCCTCAATATTATTTTGACAAATATGGAGGAATTGAATTCTTACTTAAATGCAACTACGATGGTAAAAGTTTAGATAAACAAATACCAGCATTTTATAGGAATATGTTATTATATTTTAAAGAATTGAAATATTTATATGATAAAGAAAATAGAGCAAAATATGTTTTATTTAACAACACACTTATCCTCATTGATAAAAAGTCGGTATTTTGGAAGTCTTGGTTCGATAACAATGTTGTTACCGTTCACGACTTACTGAAAGATGATGGCACAGTAATGACATACAAAGATTTTACTAAAAAGTACAAAAATATTAAGTCAAACTTTCTTCAGTTTTATCAGATGTTATCAGCGATTCCAAAACGTCTTTTTATTTTAGCGAAGAATACTGATATAGAAAAAGAGAACCTCAAGACAGGAAGACTTGTAGCCTTAGGCCCAGACTTTGAAATAGATTTATCAAAAATGAAGTGTAAGGACTATTATTTGTTGTTTATTGACGCAAAATATGTGCGTCCAACAGGATTTCGAAAATGGTCGAATTATTTTGGCAGGGATGTCACAAAAGAGTGTGAAAACAGCTTAAAATTGACTAGAAGTATCTGTCAAGATACAAAAGTGATACAAACAACTTTTAAATTATTGCACCGCATTATCTTCACCAAAAAAGAATTGGAATTTTGTAGTATTGTTTCTGATGCAAAGTGTATATATTGTGCACAAGAAGACTCTATAGAACATTGCCTTTTTCAGTGTCCAATAGTGACAGATTTTATCTCTAGCATATCCAATTGGTTTGAACGGGAGACTAACCAAAGCTTTGAATTAAATAACTACTATCTTCTTTTTGGGTCTGCAATTAACAATATAGAACATCTAAAAACCGATTATAAAAAACTTATAGAAAATCATCTTATCATATACTTGAGACATTATATTATATCTAACAAAGTGTGGGATAATAATCTTGTAGTAAAAGAATTTCAGAACAGTTTTCGAAAGTATTGCAAATCGCTTAGGATAAATAACCCTTTTACATAAATTTTGTAATTATAACTGATGAATTGCTCTGAACTGTATTTCAATTGTACTGTAGCATTTGGAAATATATTTCTAGTGTTAATGTTGTAATTAGTGTAATCAGTGTTAAACTAGTGTAATTAGTGTTTAATCAATGTTAAAGTTTCCCATCAAATAATAATAATAATAAAAAAAAAAGCTTTGACTGACTGATTCATCGGATGGCCGCCTGTGATTGGTGGTACTCGATCCTCATTATTTCGGAGAACGTTCCCTCTGCAGTCATTCAAACGCAACTGTAATACCCCGTTAATTCAAGTCATAAAGGGTTATAAGCCGTATCCACACTACATGACGGGAAACCCGCCTGATGAGACTTCCATTCGTGATGTAAAACTCGTCTGATCATACCAACAAAAAATTCACATCGGGACGGATTTGAGGACGGGTTAGAGGCCGACTTTTTACACAAGGTACTGGCGCAAGATATGCGTGGTTACCCAGCCAGACAAGTGATTCCAAACAAACTCGACCTGGAAACCCGTCTAAGTGCGAATTCGTGAAGGATTTCGACGAGTATCTCGTCTAGTCGGGAAACTCGTTCGAAAAATAATCCGTCTACAATTATCCGTCTGAGTTGACAAGTTTTTTTATAAACGGGTTTCCCGTCAAAAACCTGTCACGTCCCGATTTCACACTTGGACGGGAAACTCATCAGAGACGGAAAACCCGTCCAAGATGGGTTTTCCGTCTCTAGTGCGAATACAGTCGCCTCACATCGTTCTCGGCTGTCGGGGCGTTCAGCTCCTTTTCTACAAGGAATGCAAATCTAACACATAATTGGTTTCGCAAAAACTCGAACACTTTAAGTAATTTAATAAGGCAAAAATAGGTCAGCGCTCGAAAGAGAAGAGAGAGAAAACTGATCAGAAATCTAACTTTCATGACGTAATGTTTAGAAGTTAAAAATAAACATTCTATGTTTTAAAGGGGTTAGTTTCTAAGGCAAATTACAATGGGTCATGCGCACAACCATATCATCCTGACAGTGGCAGCCCTGACAGTAAATGGCACCTGAACACGGCTTTCGGGTCGTACAGGAGTCCGATGGCTGTGCCATGCCGAGAAGTCCTAACAATTACGAAACAGCTGTCCATGGTTGCCACTGCCAGGATCATATAGCTGTGCGCATGCGTAAGGTATTGGCCATACCACAGAGATGTGTCGTATGTCCTATTCCTTTCAGATCTGATGGTTTATTTTTCTAAAGAAACTACAGTCAACTCTCCGGTAACGGACACTCTCGTAAGCGGACAGCTCTACTTACGGACGCGTTTTCAAATCCCCATTTTACTTCTCAGTCAAACTCTGTATTTACACATTCCCGTGATGAAGCGGACACTAGAGACATTTAGCTATAGGTTTTCAGCTTGCAAACGTCAAACCGCAAACGTCAAGGAGTCACGTGACCAGGCGCTGACTTCACGTTTGAGGTTTTCAACGCACGTTTTCGACGGCAGGAGGTAGGTTTTTACGTTTGTGATTTTCTTTAAGGTTTGTTTGCTTTTCTTTTCAGTTATCTCACGTATTGACGGTACAAATATGTAACGTAGTTATCTGTCTAGATATAGAGAAGAAATTTAAGTCGACAGAGTGCATTTTGTCTTCTCTCGAAAAACAAGCATTTGCACAGGGAGCAAATCCAATATGGCGGCGATCAACACCAAGCGAGTGAAAACCTCTAGCTAAACCGGTAAAAGTCATGATACCTCGAACGCCAAACGCCTAACCTGAAACTGCCGTTTGCGGTTTGCAGTTCACGTGAAAAAACCTGTAGCTAAATGTCTCTACTCTCTCGTAAGCGGACGCGGACACTTTTGAAAATGAAAATTGGATTACCTTTGACAGAGAAACAGAACAGTGGGGATCGCTTTTGTCAAATCTCCATTTGTCGGCGGGAAAGCAAGCTGTCCGTTCGTTTGACATTAACAAGAGTCTGACGTAACATTTGTAGTGTCACGTTGTGGCCACGTTCGTCATGGTCTTGTTTCTGTTTTCAATCACTGACTATACCGAACACTGTATCTCAGATAATCAAACTTGGACATGAGCCACGGTAAATGTTTGAACATCACCATTAAAAAAAGTATTTACAAGGAATTTCCAGGCCGTACCAGCTCCTCTGTTGACACCTTTGGCTTTCCTTTTGTTTGTTCCGCGCTTTAAAAACGTGGTGACAAATACAGCCATCCTCAAAGGAATGTGACCAAGTATCTCATCTAATCCAGTAACTGTGTTAGCGTTTTCCTTGGCTGTGGTTTCAAGACGGCAATCTTCTAACTTAGGCCTTACTACAGCAACCGCATAACTCCGCATAATTCTCCCATAAGCGGACATCCACCTTATTTTTCTTTGTTGTCCGCTTATGGGAATAAATCTCGTAAGGGTGTCCGCTTACGAGAGTTGACTGTATGATGCTACGTCGGTGGCGGAGTGAAACCGCGGCATTGAAATGTGCTTTTATAAACTGATTTGATGAGGTAAATTGGCCACCGTAAAAAAGAAATTTAAAAGCTGACGTTTCGAGCGCTAGCCCGTCGTCAGAGCGCATCCATCTATATTAGTCTAGATCCTCATGATTGGGATCTTCAACTTTAATTTCTTCGTTAAATACTCCCTCTATTCTAGCCAACTCAAAATCCATTTCATTGCGGTCTCTATCAGACTATTAACTATTAGGTTAAATGGACGGAAATGATTTGTCAATTGTTCGCAGGAACAAAAACAGTCACGAAAAACAGATTATCGACACCTGCGTTTTCTGGTCTTTAAATATATTGAATATCAAAGTGTTTTTTGGACTATATTCTGTATGTTCTTTCCATCATGCATTGCTGTCATATTATGTCCGAATATTGTTTTGGATGTTGCAATTGCGTCATCTACTGGGAGTTGCCAGTATCTACTCAATGCATCAAGGGATGTGAACCATTTGGCGTCTAAACGTCGGTTCGCAACTTCTTCTACAGTAACCATTGGATGATAATGGGGTCGTTTCAGTGCCTTGTTAAGGTCTCTTGGGTCAACGCAAATTCGAACATCATTCTTTGATGGTGGATCTTTCTTTCCTTTATCGCTCACTTTCCTTTTGTCAATGACTCGCAAGGATGAGGCCTAAGACGTATGCTCCTCCTCTTTCAAAATAATACATCTTCTATTTCCTTGAGCTTTTCTCGTGCCGGTTCAAGCATAGCAACTGGGATTTTCCTGGGAGGGTGTACAACTGGCAGCACTGGTACTTTGTTTGGAAGTTTCCCTGATTTGTCACTAAAACGATCTTGATACACCCGTGAAACGGGGTCAGTCTGAAAGATACTCATTTGGCGATTCTTGTATTGGATTGGAAGGGATACACAGCCCTTTGGGTGAATGGGCTTAGTTGCTAGCCACCCTTTTAAAGGTTGCTGAATGCAGGGTATTTAAGTTTTTTATTTAGTAATCCGCAGTGGTAGACTTAGGGGAGGAGCACGCCCTCCTTTATCTTACCAAACAATACGACCTGAAGGGGCGAAAATGTTTTTCGGTCTCTAACATTGTCACTCCTCCCCCCTTCATTCGGTGCCTCCTCCCCTCCCCTCCCCTCCCCTCCCATCCTCCAACCCTAACCTTACGATGAAGTCGGGATCCGACACTGATCCGTGACCTTTGTGCAAGTTAGAACTCGTGTCCACAAATGACAATTCGTAGCAAATCACTCAGCAAATAGATCTAATGGCTATTTATTACATTAAGCTTCTTTTGCTTGTAATATCACTTTTTGGAGATCAGCTACAAACTTAAAAACTCAGTACTTAAATTTTGTAATTTTTGATAAGAAGATAAAAAAAACCATAACATACAACTGCAAAAACTAATGACAAAATGGAATGACGTTTCGATGTCTTCATGACGCCATTATCACGTTCAATAAATGGTTGAATTGTCCTTACGTATATATGTCAGTGTTCATGATCACTTACGATTAGCAAAATAATTGACTAAAAATTATAGCTTAGGGTGAATGAAGTCTTATTGAATATTCAGGTCTCAGTTCAATAATTAGTAGCATTTCAAACAAAAGACAATCAAACTTGTTTTGGCACTTTTTGAAGTAAAAAAACTGATTGCCAACAATTAGTAAAACAATTAAGAAATATTTACCAAGTTCCTACAACTTAAATAGATGTTTTAGGGAAAAAGGAAAAAAAATTAACGTAATTGTTGGATATAGGTTTGGGTTATTAGAATTCTGAGTTAATTTAAGTTTAGGTATTTGTTCAAAATTCGTTTTTAAGAAAAAAATAGGAACAGATGTTACATTCGTGATATTTTTAGAAATAAGTATTTAATATATATTTGTCATGTCAATGGTGCATTTAATTAATTTTAATAAGTGATTGACATGTTTATTTGTAAAAGAATTTCTTAATATGTACACAAAATAATTAACAATGAACTTCCTTACAAATATTCCAACTTGTAGACCATGAATCGTGGTTTTGTCACGTTTGATTATAACATAAAATTCTTTTGTGGTTGTTTAGCGTTTGTAGGTATCCGTGTTGACATATTAACAGTCTTGTTCACCCGGTGTCTTCTCTTCCAGCAGCCATGTTGAAAATAGAATATTACAAAGCTGAAAGACAAAAATGGCAACAGTGAGAACAATCAGTTACTGCGGGCTCATCATTAGACCAAGCTTCAAGCTTCAAGCTGTAACATGAAGCGACAAGGAGCGTAACCACCCCAAAAGGATACCAGATCAGTACAAGGTTACCCCGTCGTCTCCCCCCCCCCCCCCCCCCCCCCCCCCCCCCACCGTTTCCCCAGCATTTTTGTTAAGTGTTCAAACTAGTGGGTCATCCATTAAAACAACTGGATGGAAACGATGAGAGCTGCAACCAAAATTCAAATCATCGACCGATATAGGTATGGTGGGGGTGTGCGGCCTACCTAAACAAAGGTTCTCTGTATTTAGCTTTTATGTGATTTTTCCTTGCTATTTTAAATTTGTAACAATGTACCTAATCAAGAGGAGTACCTCGTTCTGACTTAATGAACTGACTAACGGCCTACACAAAACCGGTATCACATGAACTGGTATCAAGAGACTAAAATCTAGATCTTTTGCTGACATCGTATTAACTGGTATAATGTTGAAAAGAAGAATTGTTTCTTAACTGACCTCCTTTTGCTTTGCATATAAAGTTAAATTTCGTATCACATGGGAAGTCATTCCATTTTCCACTTGTTTGGCTTTGCATGACGCACTCTTCAATCACGTTAGAACGGCCGCCGTTGTTGGGTTCACCGCGGTTCCAATTGAGGTACGTCACATGGCTCCTGATCAAACCAGAACAAGATAATGATAAGCGGAGGTTTGGTACCGCCGAGGATGCCTGAAGATTACTCCCGTCAAAATGTTTAAAAAGCGGAAAAGATATAACGTACAGGAACTACGTCTTAAGCCTGGTTTCCATATGATCGTCCCGATCGTTTGAAAAACAATCGAGACGATCGGGGCGACCGGGACGATCGCTGGTTCCCATATAATCACTTCGGCCGCCAGCAAAATTCCTGGGTCCGATAATAGACTTTTGGCGCGAGATTCGCGAACAAAATAGCGGACTTTAATTGAAGAGCAACCTCTTTTTCAGACATTGGTCGTATGCATTGCAATATTTTTGTAGGCTTTTCCGCTGCGGCCGCGTTAATGTCGAATTTTCCCCTTATCTTTCGCCAACAATTCAGTCTAGTCTACTTGTTTTTTGTATTTTTTACAAAATTTGTTGTAAAGGCACTCATTCTTTTTAACCTCCTCCATAAATAGTAAAGAGTTCAGCTCACACGATGTTGCCGCCATTTTCGAACACAGAGAGCAACGAATTCTGGGTTTGACGGTTTTAAAATGTCCGTTGTCCGTCTTAGAGAGGTATTCGACTTATAGAGAGTTCAGTTACAGTAAAATGACTGAAAAACGGCAGGGACCAACACCAGTGTCCGTCTTATAGAAGTGTCCGTTAAGAGAGAGTTGACTGTATTTTAAAACGACTGGGATGATCCGGATGATCGGGACGATCATGTGGAGACCAGGCTTTACAGAAAATTGGAATCCCTAAAAAATTCGATAAGGGTCGCAAAAAAGGGCTTTTAGAAGAATTGACAAGCATAACCCCTGTCCATCTATTTTATAAGGGAATCAGTCAGTGTTCCCGAAAACAATTTTCTATTTCTAAAATAACTTTATACTTAATATATACATAGCTTCTCGGGATTAATCAGATGTAGATGTAAATATGAAAATTGGGACTTTTCCTCTCAGATTTCGCTCTCTGCATCTTTAATAATAATAATAATAATAATAATAATAATTTAGGTATTTACATTGCGCAGGCTGCATGGATATACCATCGCCTGCGCATGGTTGCCTAATCATTTACGAGACTCGGAAAAAATCCAGTGAAACCATTTAAAGAAAATCAAAATCAAATCAAATCAATTTATTTAAGTGTCAAAGTATTTAGTACGCGAGTACTAATTATGGACACTTTCCAGATCTAATTGGAATTTGGAAGTGTTGATTTTTGAGGAGAGGAGAAAACCGGAGTACCCGGAGAAAAACCTCTCGGAGCAAGGAGAGAACCAACAACAAACTCAACCCACATATGACGCCGCGCCGGGAATCGAACCCGGGCCACATTGGTGGGAGGCGAGTGCTCTCACCACTAAACCACCCCTGCTCTCCCAGAACAGGGATCGAGAAGCACTTTACGACAGTTACCGTTGTTTAATTAAGACAAAGTCATAAATTTGGTTTCAATGATGAACTTCGTAGCTCTCTCTCGTAGCTCTCTCTGGGGCTCTCTGGGGTATATAGCAGTGATTTCTAACTTTATATGGGTTACTGCAACAACTGGTTACGACATTGGCTTAAGTGCGCATAAGGAAAATGTTCATCGTACCCGTCCGTCCATTCCCAATCCCGTTTCTTGTGAAATCCAATCCAAACATTGTTCGTGATTATGCTTTTGATAAAATCTTGTTCCTCTTTGCTTGTGACGCTGACAAGTGTTGAATTCTTTCCCTCGCAGAAGTTCTGCGCTTCGTTCCACGTTTGATATTTGTTACTGGAAGGAAGGTAACAATATGGAACCCTGTTTACGAAGAACGAGTGCCACTCTGGATAACAGCCTGTAGATGACGCTGAAAGAAAAGAGATCAACTTATGTTAGACTGGCTTAACTGTTTTACTTCCGATAGCATCCAGCTGTTCAAAAATTCTCCTTTTGCGAAGTTTTAAGAAACAAAAGCCTCTCATTGAAATTACTCAATGGCTTTGATTTGACAATGTAAACGTTGAAGTGAAAGTGATATGATTGTCTCTAGGAATGTTCACGAATACTGGTTTTAACTGGTGTTTGTTATATTATATTGTTATATTGCTTGCGCACAGGTAATTATTCTACTAAAGAAACTAACTTACAGCATGTTGGTGGAGGGTATTCGTTTACACACAGGTAACTATTCTGCTAAAGAAACTAACTTACAGCGTGTTGGAGGAGGGTATTCGTTTACACACAGGTAACTATTCTACCAAAGAAACTAACTTACAGCGTGTTGGTGTAGGGTATTCGCTTGCGCACAGGTAGTTGTTTTGCCAAAGGTTTTGGTGAGAAAACGCTTCATTTTGCCAATGTATACACTCCAAGCCTTTAATGGTTCCATTTGTTGACCATTTAAAGCTGAAAATGAAACATAACGAACGCAAATTACTTGTGGTAGTTTGTTCCTTTGAAGTCTGTCTTAATGTTCATGTGTCTGTACTTCGGTGAAGCAAAAGAAATCATGAGTTTTCTCAGTATCTGATCACGTGTCTCGCTAAATTGCGGAATTATTGACTTTATATTTGGCTAGTTATTTACCCCATAAAAGAAAAAACAATTCAGTTATAAACAGTTCGTAGACCTGTAAACTATAGTTGACTCTCAAAGAAGTCATTATTAACTACTAGAGAAATAATCAAATAATCAAGAAATCAACAAAGTACGAAGTGACTCTTCCAGAATTAAAATTTACAAATTTTGGCTATCTCCGGAAAACTCGTAGAAATGCACCAGAGCACTGCAGAAACGAGAAATGACGTGCATATAGTGCTAACCGGCAGTGTAAAGTCGCACTCGAGAAACAGGTTTCTGTGTGTCTGTGGTAACTAGGATTATTGCTACTCGTTCATGGACGGGATGCCAGTCCATCTTGGGGTTACCCCCAGCATTATGTCGCCGGCGCCCATTTATACACCTGGGTTGAGGGAGACAATGTGGGGCAAAGTTTCTTGTCTAAGGAAACAACAAAACGGCAGAGGCCAGAACCTTCAGATCTTTAGTTTTATGCGCTAACCACTACACCACCGCGCCTCCAGCCGGTAGTGAGTATAAAATAAAATAGCATGGGTCAAGAGAAGTACCATCCCTTCCCCTCCTTACGTAAGACCCACAGTCTTCCTTTCCTCCACTCTGTGGCATACTCACACATAAGGTGCCACTTTTTCAATACACAGGTAATTGTTTTGCCAGCCACCAGTTTGGTACCTCCCGCTTTGCTGTGTGATCTTTGTACAGCGCATGAATGGTATATTGCCATTGTCTGACCAACGGAGGTCAATGTATCTCTTGGTGCTCGCCCAGCAGAGCTTTGCGCGTGCCCAGTAGAAGTATTGGTATCTTTCGTATATCCTGATGCACTGCTTTCGCTTCGGAGTAAAACTTAGAAACATAAACGTGAAATCATGTGGCCATGAAGGAAATTCTGTGAAAGAAAGAAGTTTTATCTTAAATACATCCAAAAAAGGCTTTTCATCCCCGTTTCACAAAAATTTTGTTCCTGCCCCAACTATAAACCCTCATTCCGATTAGCACGATTTAAATTTCTAATGCTCCCCCGTACTAAAGTCAGCACATGCCGTTCTACCATTGTATTTTCATCCCTTGTAGGGCTATTATAAATCATATAAATATTCCACATTCCGTCTCGATTTTAAGCCCTTCATTCATCATATAGATGGACCACCTTTGGACCGCCTTTGTGGAGAAGAATACTTAGTTTATGTTGTAATCACCTTATGGATTCAATGTAGATTGACGAGGCAGCATCAGAAAACACTTACACGCAACTATTCTAATGTCGTCGCACAACTCCCTATAGTCAAAGCGTTTTGTTACCGCCGACAAACCCACAAAGGAAAGTAACATCCATCTAAAATGTCAGTTTACCGTGACTACACCGAACGGTGTTACACGACACTGTTTCGTAATAATTTCCTCTGCATGAGGCTCCGCCATATTTGGGCACTGGTGAGTCACATGATCGCATCCGAATTCTGTATCCACCTCCACACTGCTGGTTACAGGGGCGCCACAAGGACCATTTGGACCAACCGCCATCTAGCGAAATAGAATCAGTCGTATTATCTTGTGTCAGTCGTCAGGGTTAAAGCCTTTATTTGGATGGCCAAACATGAGAGTTGGTAGATACTAGACTCAATAGTTATAAGAGATATATTATTGAACAGAATAATAAAATTAACACAAACACAGGAACACAATTTCATTTGAATGGTCTTACTTTAGGATTTCAACCGCAGGCTCGAAAATGTTTTGCACATTAAGTTAAAGGGTGGGGGTTTTGGCAGGAAAGGATCGATTTTTTTTGGAAAGCAGGTTAATGAAAGCAACATGGGAATTGCTATACTTTGCATTCTCGGAGGAACAAAAATGCTATTTCAAGCAGGAGAAACCACTAGCTAGGGTATTAAAAATCCAAACTGGAGAATAAAAAGATATACCGGGTATACGGTGTTTTTTCTATTTGAGTAAACGGTATTTTTTTTAAGCTGAAATATGTATAACCCAACCTCACCTATTTTTTGATACTTGGAGTGTCCACAAAGAAAATAACCATTTCTATTGAGTCCTCCCTTTCGTATTAGGAGACAGCCGTGTCTACTCAATGGCCCGAATGTTGACCAACTTAATTTCAATAAACTTTCACTTGGTAAACAAAGGAAACTGTTGGCCCAAAGCTCGGCACTGCGCTCATAAGGCATGGCGGTATTGATACAATCTTGTCCACTTATTGACCCGTTAGGTGACCAGGTGATATGCAGGTTTTTCAAGGCGGGTTTGTAGCAAAGGTACCTGGTTCCCCACTCTGTGTCGCGTGATTGATTCATCGGGATGCAGTTGAGAAATGAAGGAGCAGTTGATCGGAAAGAGAAGTGGTATGGAAAAAGTGGAATTTCTACAAAAAGAACAATGGTGGTAAGATAGTTCCTCCAAACCAAACCCTTGCCGCCTCAAATGAACGTTTTGCTCGGCAAGTGACAAATTTCAATCTTTTGAAATGAACATTGCAAACGAACGGAATGTAAAAAGTGGTTTGAAAGATTCCAATGTGTCTTACCTGGACACGAGTATAACAGGTTCATCTGAAAAAAATGGAAGAAAAAATTACAAATTAAATATGGTGGAAATAGCAATCCAGCTTTCTGGAGTAACACTTTTCCCTCTTTCATCACTAAGTTTGATCTTTATAAAATAACTTCACAAAAAATGACAAAAAACAACCATCGTTAAAACATGCAGGGTAGTACACGTTACAAAAACTACCAGGGGGCCGTTTCTCGAAAGACCCGGTAATTACCGGGCCCGGAAAGCTGTTTTATTTTCATTGAAGATTGAGGTTTCAAAAGTTTTGCAGATAATACGATAAAAATATCAGTTGGCAAAACAAAATGGACTGGTTTGTTCGCTAGGACCTGCGCTTTTATTCTTTAGATTTGATTTCAATATTTGGCTTCGGGCCCGAAAAGTTACCGGGAGTTTCGAGAAACGGGCCCCAGCTCGTGAAAATTCGTTGACTAATAACGTATATATTGCTTATGCTGTAGAAAGAGTTTATGGCATCGAAAAACACGACAAACCTGTTTTATGTCCAGCTTGCTTGGGTAGCGACTTCCAAACCACTTAATTTTCGGGTCACGTGATACCATGGTTGGTTCGCCATTTTTTGAGAAATGGTAGCGCCCGTAATGCATTATGGAATTGTAGTCATAGGGGATACCAAAACTGTGGAAGGACCAATGGCTATGCTTTTTAAAAGCCCTGTGATTGGCTGTCAAACAAACAGAAAAATAATTTATGCTGTCGTGGGTTCTTATCAATTTCGTTCCCAACGTTTCCCTTCTGGAGGTTGTGGAAACGAGATTGTTTCTGAATTCAAACGTTGTATATGTTGTGGTTCAAATTCTTCCTTGGTTTGAAATTTTTAAAACCAGTTCAATTTTAATTTGCATTTGTCTCAGATTCATAACCATATTCTGAGACAAAGGAAAACAAAAATCAAACTGGTTTACAAATTTTCAAACCAAAGAAAAATTTAAACCACAACATATACAACACAAGGAGCCAGCGATACGCTGAAAAACACATGCGACTGACGGTTAAGAAATTGTTCGTTCTTAATTTAAATAAAAAAAAAAGAAAAACACACCTTATGACCCTTAGCTCGCGGTACCCATGTCTTCCCAACCCCTTCTAATACTAAAACACCAATACCAATACCAATACCAATACCAATACCAACACCAACACCAATACCAACACCAATACCAACACCAACACCAATACCAATACCAATACCAATACCAACACCAATACCAATACCAACACCAATACCAACACCAACACCAACACCAATACCAATACCAACACCGATACCAACACCAATACCAATACCAACACCAACACCAATACCAACACCAATACCAATACCAATACCAACACCAACACCAACACCAACACCAATACCAACACCAATACCAATACCAATACCAATACCAATACCAACACCAACACCAATACCAACACCAATACCAATACCAACACCAATACCAATACCAATACCAATACCAACACCAACACCAACACCAACACCAATACCGACACCAACACCAATACCGACACCAACACCAATACCGACACCAACACCAATACCGACACCGATACCGATACCAACACCAATACCAATACCAATACCAATACCAATACCAACACCAACACCAATACCGACACCAACACCAATACCAATACCAATACCAATACCAACACCAACACCAATACCAACACCAATACCAATACCAATACCAATACCAATACCAATACCAACACCAATACCGACACCAACACCAATACCGACACCGATACCGATACCAATACCAATACCAATACCAACACCAATACCAATACCAATACCAACACCAATACCAATACCAACACCAATACCAATACCAATACCAATACCAACACCAATACCAACATAGTAATAGTAACTAGTGGTACCTATCGGTAAGTGCCAACGAGCCAATGAATCATTGTTGTTGATAAGAATAATGGTTGTTAAGGGAAACCTTGATTCACAACAACAACAATGATTCATTGGCTCGTTGGCACTTACCGATAGGTACAACTAGTAAATATAATTAAGTTAAATAGCGCTTTCTGAAATAAAATTTGCTTTCAAGATTTTTTGATTCGCGAAAACATTATGCGAATCATCTTTACGGATAAGAATGGCATTCTATATACACAAGAAAAGTCAGAAATTTTAGAAAACACTAGATACACTGTATAATAAAGGAGGTTGCTGAATTTAAATATTATTTTGTGATGTTTATAATATAATTCGCAGACGCTAGCGCGCCATGCTGCAATGAGGATAAATAAATCGCCAAGCCTTCCAGAAGCAGAAAATCACTGAATTCTGATAAGCGTTTAACTCTTTTATTCAAGGAAAAGACATTTTCATTCAAGGAAATATGAGTTTCATTAAAACGTTTTGACCTTTTATTCATCATGCGTAAACCGAGGCGTCATACACTATTGAAGACCCGAAACCTAAATCGCGGTAAGATACCATCGAATAATGTTATCAATATTTCACTTTTTGGTCGCGACCCGGCAAGTTAATTATGTAGGAATAAGATTAATGAAGTTGTCTTTTTATGTAAACAAAAAATATTGACTGATGATAGTGTGTTTTCCTTGTTGGCATATTGTAAAATATCGACTGGACTGGATTTGTAAAACATGGACTGGATTTGTAAAACATGGATTTGTAAAACATGGACTTGTAAAACATGGATTTGTAAAACATGGGTTTGTAAAACATGGATTTGTAAAACATGGATTTGTAAAACATGGATTTGTAAAACATAGATTTGTAAAACATGGATTTTGTAAAATAAAAACAAAAAATATTCTTTCGACTTTTTTAATTAAATTTTTTTTTCTGTCCTCCGGATGTTGTCACAGATTATATGTTAAAAAGTGTTGACGGGCCTGCACGACTTCTGCAGCACGCAAATAAATTTTAAAGCCTTCATAGCTTAGGTGAACCTCGTCAGGCTCAATTATCCTCCGAAGAGTCAAGATTTAAGTCAGTTTTCAACATACGAGGCTTTTGTGTAAATACCGACCTAAAAGCTGAAAAGGCTCAGGCAACCTTTTATGTGAGCGGTTAGAAACAAAATATGAAAGCTGTGAAAAGTAAATGTTGTAAAATTATAGCGGAGCTCTCGCCGGGCCGAAGGCCCGGCTGCGCAGCTCCATACTCATAGAACCAGAGAACCATAGAACCCATGGCCGTCATTTTTCATGGTCATGGCTAGCGGAATGTTTCGCGGGCGCGTAGTGTGCCCGCCGCTGTCGACCGCCGTCGCTTAGGGCTAACTCGCAGGCGCGTAGACCGTCGCAAAACATGCGCGTATGACGCCACCCAACAACATTGCAATTTCACGTCACCTGGGAAAACACTGCTGTGTTTAGCGGAGAAAACCGTTTAAATTAAAGTCGTTATTCTCCTGAATTTTTTCGCGGTTTGCTTCTCAAGACAGGGATACTAATTAAGGGATATTCAGAAGCCGCTATAGTGGAAATAGAAGAGCTTTCAGAGATAAAATCTTGCTTCGAGGATGGGAGCAATGCGGGAAGATGTTTGTCACTTCGGGTTTCAGAACTGAAGAAGCGGAGATTTAAACAATTTCCAAGCAGTGGAGGGACTTAAAGGTAAAACAAAATACATTTTTCGATGGGAATTTATGTTGATATCAATCTGTGATTGACTTTTTTGTGTTCTCGCTAGTTTTCGGGAGAATTGTTAAGAACGCGCTCAATTAAATTCAGTTGTTTTGATTTCTTTCATCGGAGACATCTCGGCCTCGAATCATGAGCTCTTAATGGTTCGCGTTTTGCTTTTAAACATAAACTTATGGAGATTTGAATAAAATTTTTCGAAAGAAGATTGTGTTGTCCATTTTTATGTGTTTGTTCATTCATTACATAGATTGAAAAGCGATTTTATGTAAACAAAACAAGACTTAGATTTTCTGTCTTCACTCGCGTCGCCTTATGCAAACATGTTTGTGTATTTTTGCAATTTAGATTTCCAAATCAGTTTCTCGGGCAATTTTTGACAAACAAAAACTGTATTTTATTCGGAAAGTAGTCGTACTAGTTATTCTAGACAGAGAAAAGTTGTTTTTGTGAACTTTTCTACGGTCTAAATGTACTGTGTAGACTGTCGGGTAATACTGTTTTTTTGAGAATTGCTAAAATTGAAAATAGCCCGGTCGTCAATCTTAATTCTTATGCTTCCGACCTTTCACCTTAATTAAGTTTCACCTTAGTTAAGCTTGTTCCTTTTCTCCGGCTCATTTCGATTTTTACCGTAATTTGTACTTGCAAGAACCTGTTAATTTAACAGTCCAAACCGAATTTTTGAACAAACTTGAAAACAGATTAACCCTATCCAGACCGGGCTTTTTTTGACCGTCTGGGACCGGGGGGGGGGGGGCTCCAGAAGCCCCCCCTATGTAACTTTGAAACCGCTTATGCTATGGCCACCAAATTTACACAGGATAATGTTCTCATGAATTCTAGTAACTACAGATACTTTGGTGTCATAATGACGTAACGTGACGTCATTATAACGTCATATAGTCGATTTTATTGGCTAAAACAGTCTTTCATCAATATTTTCTCAATTTTGAACATATAACAACAAGACTTTAACAGCTACCTATTTGATGAAAGTCTTATGTTTACTACCACTGTTGGTGTTGTTAACAATAACAGTGACGTCATTATGACGTCATATACAATGAAATAACCAACTGAAACGTTCTATAAGGCATATCTCTGAAACAAACGGTAGTGTTCATACCAAACTTTCACATATTGATGCAGGAGTAAAAGTTAATGAATTCGTACACTTTGTTGCTATGGTAACAGCATGTGACGTCATAAAAGTGATGTGTACATTTTCTTAAAAACTGGAACAGTTAACTATGCAAATTATGGCTTTTCATGTACGTAATGAATTAAAAAAAAAGCTTTCTCAAGTGAAAAGGACATTTTTATGATATTTTGACAATAAAAGTTTAGAGATAATGGAATTACACGTAATATACTAGAAATAAATTCCTGATTTTATTGTCCGCCATCTTGGATCCGCCATCTTGAATTAGTCCAAACGTGTTTATTTCGGTAAAAACACCGAAAAATAAAGCAAATGGACTGCTAAAGCTTAGATTATTGTGGGAAAATGTTTTACAATCCAAACTATGAACCAATAGTAATATTATAGAGAGAAACGACCTTTAGTAAAACTTCGATCCGCCATCCTGGATTTTGACATTTCATATTCCGCGTTTTCCTAAAATTATTGTAATTAACCTTAATTAATAAACAATTATACATAATTTGATCAATTATCGCTAAATTAAGTAGAAAATATCAATTCAATAAGAAAACTTTGAAATAATCTTGATTAAAGCGAAAAATGCTAATTTTGTAAAACATAGGTGTCAAAAAGCGGTTGCTATGGAAACGTCAATGTCGGTGGACAAAGGACGCTAACGTGAAAATGTTCCCAGATAAATTTTAGGAAAAGTCACCAAATTTGGTGGTCGTTGCATCGACCGTTTTAAAACGACACAACTTCAAAGTTCGAGCGGGCTCCAAAAGCCCCCCCCCCCCCCGGTCTGGATAGGGTTAAGTGAGAGCGAAATTTTATCCTGCGAAGGATTTTTATCTTTGGCTGAAATTACCCACGCAATGCGTGGACTTTCTTCAGGGAAAACCCCCGGTTCAGACGGATTACCTCAAGAATTTTACGCTAAATTCTGGGATCTTTTAGGCCCTATTCTGTTCGAAATTATAAATTTAGTTTGGAAAATAATTCTCTCAGTGATTCAATGTAAGGAAGCGTGACTAGATTACTTAACAAGAAAGATGATAAGAAAAACCTCAAAAATTGGTGGCCCGGCCGTTTCGCTACTCAATGTTCATTACAAAATTTGTTCAAAAGCTCTTACAAACAGACTTTCAAAAGTGTTACCCTCGATTATTTCAAGAAGGTCAAACTTGTTCCTTCCCAGGTAGGACGATTTTTGAGAATTTATTTCTCTTGCGTGACCCTCTAGATTATATAAATATTACCAATGAAACTGGTATCTTGCTGAATATCTACATTATACTGTCAAGCAAATATGAAAATTATAGTTAATGGTTTTTTGACTAAAGAAATTCCACTCGAGTGGGGGGTGAGGCAGGGAGATCCCCGGTCTCCACTTTTGTACATTTTATGCGCAGACGTTTTGGCTACCAGTATAAGAAAGGATGATACTATTGAAGGTTTTCTCCTTCCAGAAGCCTGAGGAAAGCGTTTTAAAATTCGCCAATATGCGGATAACTCCACATGTTTTGTAAACGACATTTTTTCTTTAGACAAATTGTTTACCTTACTTCACAAATACGAGACAGGTACAGGGACTAAATTAAATGTGGCAAAGAGTACTTAAGCCATGAAGTTAGGAGCTTGGTGCTAACGTCCGGACACTCCTTATGGCCTGACGTGGGTGTCAAGAATGCGAATCTTGGGTGTCTGGTTTAGCAATGGTACTGCAAATGTGGAACCAGATAACTGTTTACCACGCCTTTCCAAGCTAGATTAAAATTTGAATCTGTGGAAGGGTGTGGGATGTTTTCACTCCCACCCTATCGGCACTACTCAATACTAGGTTTTTAGTTAATGTTAAGACTATTTTCTTTTACCTAATGGACTTCTGCTGTCGACGAGAATGACATGCGAGCACGCTTTTTCATTAAGACCATACTTTATGGTATATGGGTTTTTCGAAATAAAGCAACTTTTCACAATAGCACCGAGAACTCTCGGGCCACTGTAAGGGACATAAGGAATGACATCACAACACAGTTGCAAATTGACCGAGGGGGGGGGGGGGGGGGGGGGGTACTTTGCAAATTTTTGGGCGGGGGTGTGCTGCTGGGACTCTGAGACCCTTAACCTATACTAGACCATTTTAGCTGCATTTTGCAACCATATTCTAGACTAAACACCGAAAAATCCTACCCTATCCTAGACCTTTTCTAGACTCGCTATTTTGCAGAAACTCATTCACTATCACAGTCTAAGATACCAGGGGTCAGTAAAAATGTCATACAGCACACCTTACCGATTATTAAATGCCATTTGCCAGTAAACCTCGTCTAGACTAAATTCTTCATGCAACTGATCAGTTTCGTAGAAAATGATACCCTATTCTAGACCAAAAATCTCTGATTACTATACCCTATCCCAGACTAAACTGCCTGAAAACCATACCCTTCACAGCGACACATACCTATATAGCTCATATATGGGAGTACCACCCCCCCCCCCCCACCGCGAACAGAAATTTTCTGCTTTGTGGTGTCATCCGAATATTTGTGAAATACAACAGTCAAAGCTTGTGACTCTAATAATTTAGCTACTGGCAACTCATCATTCATTACCAGAAATGACTAAGGTAATCATGTGCAAACCAGAAAGGACTGCAAACCGGAACTGACCTTGTATTATTGTAACCGGAAATGACTAGCTTTAACTCAGGATGCCTTGTAACCGGAAATGACTAGCCTCTCAGGATAATATTGTAAACTTTAGGGATTTGTTATTGATAAATAAAACATTTTAAAAGAAAAAAAACACTGTTGTGTTTAGCGGAGAAAACGGTTTGCAAAATCGTTTTTTCCTGCTTTTTTTTTTGCGGTTTGCTACTCAAGAGAGGTTTCACATTTCTCAAACAGTGAGCTTTTGTGGAATTTGTGCAGTCTAAATGTTCTGTGCAGACGGTCTCGTAATAAGCTTACTGTTTTTGAGAATTGCTAAAATTAATAGCCTGGTCATCAATCTTAATTCTAATTTTTCTTGTGCTTCCGACCTTTCACCTAAGTTAAGCTTATCATCATCGTTTCTGTTCAGAGAGCTCCGCTGTTAGGCTAAGCCTATCTATATATATTAGTGCTACTACTGCTACCGGGGCAACCTCGACAAAGTTAACCAATCACAAAACAGAACGGGAACAATAGATTTTAAAATTTGCGACTTGAATAATGAAATGTCGAGTACAGAACAATGACATTTTAACTTTAGAATGTTTGAATCTATTGTTCCTGTTCTGCTTTGTGATTGGTTAACTTTGTCTAGGTGGCCCCCGTAACAGTAGCAGCACTGTAACAGGGCTCGAGACTAACGGTAGCCAAGTAGACATAGTCTAGTAAAAATTCAGTTTTGGCTTCACTAGCCATTCTGGTTAGTGAAAATGGTAATGAACGGGACGGAAACGAAACTGGAAATTATTTCCGATTAATCGCAAAGGCAAACCTGAAACCCGAGGGGGGTGGGGGGTACTCCCGACAATTTAGGATAGGTGTGTGCCGCCAAGGCTCTCAAACCCTGACCAATCGAAATTTTATACCCTTTTTAAGGCCCAATTCAGGCGGGTAGTACAGTTTTAACAGACCATATCTTTTCCGTTTTGCGCGTTGGGGTGGATACTGCAATTTAGTTACCCTATCTTAGGAATATCTAAGGATCACAATACCAAAAATACCAAAAAGGATACCCCATTTAAGGACTGAGCACCTCAAAAACCCTACCCTATCGGGCGGCACATACCTATATAGCGTATATAAGGGAGTAACCCCCGGGACTTGAAAGAACAGAAATTAAAACATAGACTGTAAACGGACATCATATTATTTAATGCCATAACTTATTTTGAATTTCTAAATATAGAAATCAAATCAATTTCAAAATCATTGAAACTCTTAAACAAGAAAGATACTTTCTTTTGGGAAAAACGTGTACGTGACCTCTTTGACCTCTTTGTTTATGCTAAATGAAACGTGATGCCTTGAAGCTCCGCATGATTTTACGCATAACAAATTATAGCGCAATGCAGTTTCATTCTTTCTTTCGTCGCTTTAACAGAAAAGTGAAATCGTCCTACAAACAAAAACATTTATTGCTTTTTAGTTATTTCAAAATATTGCTATATGGCATTAAATAATATGATGTCCCTTTACAGTCTATGTTTTAGTTTCTGATCTCTCAAGTTTGCCTTTGCGATTAATCGGAAATAATTTCCAGTTTCGTTTCCGTCCGGTTCATTACCATTTTCACTAACCAAAATGGCTAGTGAAGCCAAAATCTACTAGCCAAAACTGAATTTTTACTAGACTATGTCTAGCTAGTTGGCTACCGTTCTCGAGCCCTGTTAATTTTACAACATTTACTTCTCACAGCTTTCATATTTTGCTCACATAAAAGGTTGCCTGAGCCTTTTCATCTTTTAGGTCGGTATTTACACAAAAGCCTCGTATGAGGAAACCTGACTTAAATCTTGACTCTTCGGAGGATAATTGAGCCTGATGAGGTTCACCTTAGAACCGAAACTCGAGTCTTGCTTAAGAAAGAATGTAAAGGCTAAGCTATGAAGGCTTTAAAATTTATTTGCGTACTGCAGAAGTCGTGCAGGCCCGTCAACACTTTTTAACATATAATCTGTGACAACATCCGGAGGACAGAAAAAAATGAAATTAAAAAAGTCGAAAAGTATTCTTTCGACTTTTCATTTTACAAAATCCATGTTTTACAAATCCATGTTTTACAAATCCATGTTTTACAAATCCATGTTTTACGAGTCCATGTTTTACAAATCCATATTTTACAAATCCATGTTTTACAAATCCAGTCCATGTTTTACAAATCCAGTCCAGTCGATATTTTACAATATGCCTTCCTTGTTAAGCCCTATTTTGTCTTCCCGTTTGTGTTATTCTATTATTAGGGGACTAAGTCGAGGGGAATATATTCCTTTGTTTCGAGTAATCGATCGATCGACGTAGAATGATACCTCAAGTCATTCAGTTGTAAAAAAAATGGTATCTATACAAAAGTAATCGCATAAACTTCAATTTAGGCCGATTTGTGCTTCCATAGCAGCTAAATTCTGAAAATTTGTAGTTCCTCGAGGTCCTCACATCTCGAAGGTTCATTTTAAACTGAACCGAAAGCCGCTCGAAATGATAATTCATCCCATGATGCCTTCCAGACCATGTCCAACCACCCGATGCGCATGAGTATAGGCTACTCGGAGCCTCTTGTTTGCAATGAACTCGCTGGTTCGCCAGGAAACAAGCTAAAAGCAAAGTTTTGTGTGACTCTTTCTATCCAATTCATTGTGTGATTCGAAGATGCACTAAAAACTGTTTTTCAAATGTCATCTGACACAGTTTATCAGGTTTATGTCAGTGGTAAAATTTTAAAAAGTCTGATAGCCAGGAAAAACAATCTGAGCTTTTTTATTCAGCCAGGAACAATGTTTTAATCATATTCTCAGCAAGCCACACGCGGTTAGAGTCAAATCCCTGCCAGATCACTCTCCAGCGTTTAATTTCCCAGCCAACTCCATAACAGCCTGCAGAGCAGCTTTTTTGTGGAGCGGCCTCGTTGGGTACTCCTGGTTCGCGGTACGTTTTTAAGTGATTATTGGTATTTGTTTGGTTTGAAGTTTCTTTTTATTTCAGAACTGTGCTCAGTAGTGAACTCGTTGGTTCGATTTGAGCTCCTTTGGCTCTGTCAACACGTTGGTTGAAATTGACTATGAAAGAGCGCTTTCGCTCGAATAATTAACAACACTCGCGGAGTTGATTCCAGAAAACAACTCGGGTCTTGATGAACTTATCAATTATGCGATTCAATCGTAACAAGTCCAAGTTACATACACCTTAAAAAAAAACAGAATTTCAGGCAAATTACTTTAATACAGAAATGAACCATAAAATCTCCGCTGAACGACGTACGGAAGTGCACGGTGAAAAGTACAAATCCCAGCAGACTTCAACACTTTGAAGCCTCGTGACGTCACAAAGGAAAATAGTGTTCTGATTGGCTCGTGCGAAATATCAACAACATCCGGTTACATCCTAATATGGTCAAAAAAATCTCACTGACACCGGAAACGATCACTTACGCTAAAATCGCGCTGAGCGATCTGAGATTTTTTCTGCATAACCTTCAAACTACGTATGGCTCTATATACTGCCGCCTCGTCAGGCTCGCGTTTTCGCTCGCCTGACTCGTTGGCAATTAATAGTAATAGTAATTGGACTGAGTGGAGTACAATTCAGGGAATAATCGGGCGAGTCGAGTAATTTGAAATTACGAGCACGATTACCCCTGAATTGTACGACACGAAGTTCAATTACTAATTAATCGCATCAATAACCAATTTCGAGATTAAGAAGCTATGTCAACTCTTTTGTACTAAAAACGTCTTGGATATTTTCTGTCAGTTTGAAAGTAGAAGGAAAACAGCAAAAACGAGCCCATTCAAATGCAACTGATTGACGCGCGCGCAACGTAGGTGTCCAATTACAAAAAGTTGTAATTGGATAGCTGTAATTGGACACCCACGTGACCGCCCGCCAATTAAGTGAGAAATAGGCGCGCGGATGACCAATCATAATCGAGAATTTTGTTATTGATATGATTACACACTGAACAGGAAAGCCACGACTACAAGACTACAAGTGCCTGTCTGACGCGCCATTCACTAGCTCCCGACGCAAACTTTCGAATTAGCGCAACCGACAGCTCATCAAACGTCATTTCGTCAACCGCAGGCAAAGTTTTAAACCAAGCACTGGCATGCCTTTTTAAGTACAACGGAAGTCCTAGCGCTAAATTAACTTCATTCTAACCGTCCAAACGTCCAATTCTCTTGTATTTGCTAATAAACTCATGGACATCCTCACACTCATCTCCCCAAAATATTGGAAAGGTAACTGACGCGTGTGCGTCTGCCCGTGAAGAATTTAATGATATAAGAAAAGAGCGAAACAACGATCTTCTTGGTGCAGGTGTAGGCGGGGAAGGCCATTCACGTGAACCAACCGACTCAGAAGAATTTTCCTCGCTAGCAGCCTTCTCCGTCAGGGCCCGCGCTCTTTGTCGAGTAATCAGGATAGCGACCAAACCAAAACAAGAAAAAATAGGTCTACACAAAAGTTTCTCTATATGTCGACTCACTTCATAGGGAAACTTTTAAGGTACAATAGCTCAAAACAACAAAACGAACCAAGAGAAGCAAACTGGAGAGAAAGATTCAATTTCACTGTTAACTACTAACTCAGCTTGCAACTGAAAGGCATGTACGCGGAAAGAAACAAAGTTCCACTTACAATCTACAGACGGGCTTCTTCACCAACGTAATAAAGCCACGCTTGGTAAACGAGAGGTACGTACAATCGTCTTTATTGGGACGTCTTGTGCAGCGCCAAGCTCAAACAGAGGGACATCAGGTCCCGAGGCCACAAGATTTATCGACTGACTATCAACTGAAACAAGCCTACCTATGTACAATTGTTTGGTCAGTTCGCGGACCGTGAGAACCAGAAGGCCATAAACCACTGGGACAAAATAGTTAATCGGACAAACCCAAGCATACCAACCGGACTGAAGTAAACCAAATAGAAACTAACCAATAGAAATTTCTGAACTGTAAATGCCTTACCGAAGTTAGCCCTGACATCCGCTTTACGGGTAGGTCTCGGCCAAGATTGAATTGAACAACCCAAACATGTCCACCGTGAGAACCATTGTTAAATGCCTTAACCATTTTTAGACAGTCGAGAATAACAACTGCATACTTAAAAAAAGGTACGTGTGGCCTAACCTTGACTAGCCTTCTTCTTTCATAAAGAGGAAAAAGACAAGGACCTAAACACTGACCTCTTTTGACGTTTTCCCACAAGATGTCAATATACTGATCTCTGTCAGGTCTGTTCTGCTCATGCCCAAAACCCAGGAGATGACCGAGCTCATGCGTTACTATGCCAACCAAATTGCAGCCAAGGCCAAGGGATACTTCTGAGGGTCTTCTCCATAGTGCGCCAATGTTGGAAGTACAACTGAAAACAAAGCGAATCAAACCAGTTACATGGCAAATCACATACAGCTAACGGCAAATAGTGCACGAGCCATTTACAACCCTAAGTGAAAATTTATTACTGGTGTTTCGCCCGGGAAGAGCCGTAAAACAGATATCTGGATGCTTTTTATTTTACAGTAAACGTATCGTAAAAGTGTAAAGGCCCTCGTTATTATCATCGATAATCGATTTCATTGATTAACCGGCAGGGAATCTTCAAGACAAAACAGGTTGTTTTAAAATCTAGGTAAAAATTGTATATGTATACATCGTGTGTTGTGGCTTTTACATCCAATGTTTGCTTAATGAACGTTTGATTGTCCGTATTTTGGACAATAAACGTAAAGTATTCCGACGCACAAGCACCATAATACGTGACAGCTTGCTGACATGCGCAGGGTGATAGAGCAGTTTTCAATTGAGTGTCGTAAAACCAAAACCAAAGTAATTACTCTGACCAATCACAGCAGTCGTAAACAATCCAATGAACCAATCAGAGCTCGAAGCAATTTCTTGTCGCCGGCGCCAAGCGCGGGAAAACGCGTGCGAGCAAGTCACGATTGGTTTTGGTTTTACTTCTGATTGGTCGAGAAAATGGCGCGAGATTTTTTAGCCAATCACAGAGCGTAGCAATGCAAAACCAAAGCAATTGTGTAATTACTTTCGACAGTCAATTGAAAACTGCTCTAAGATATAAAAAGGTTTTAGGGTTAGGGTTTTAACCCTAAACCTATATCATTGTGATGGTGCCGTGTATTTTTAGTCAGTTAGAAAAACTATCGGTCAAAAACACATTAATTGACAAGATCACTGAAAAGAACTCTTACCCTTTTGAGCCATAAAAAATACGCGTATAACGATACTGATTCGTTCGTGGAACAAACTTGACGCATGTGTTGTTTTCCCAGATTTCCATCCCCTTACGCAACACCTCCATGTACGTTGTACGGTTTGCTAAAATGGACAAAATAAACGTTGAAGCCTGATTTTTAATCGTCGTAAGAAAATCAGGTTTAATTTATGTCAAATGGAAAAAATTCTTTATTTAGTTAATGATTGTTTTAGTTAGTAATCTGACTTGTTCCAAGTCCCTTGCTTTGATTGCACTTATTATGGACAAGTGGGACAACGTGGGCTCCAACCTCGTCACCAGGCCTTTTTCCGCTTTCAAAATGGCGGGGCGGGAGTACAAACCCCGGAAATGGCTGTCAAATTACTCCAAACATTCTCGATCATGTTGTCCAGTAAAATATCATGAAATGTCTCCGTTTCGTTTGAACGGCGGTTTCAGATTGTCAGAAAACAAACACGGCCACAAATGGACCTCCGTAAACCAGGGGTTTGTGCAAGGGTCTAGAAACTACGTTGAACGAGGTTGGGTGGGCTCTTTATACAAACTGGTGGCAAGTGATGCAGCCATTCGCATTTCGTGCTCCCGCCCTACACACGCACTCATTTGATCCAGGACAACTGACACTGACCTATGCTGTTATCTATGACATACGGTACAACTCCCCCGGGCCATATCCTCGTGCTTAGGCGGAGTGCATTAGAGTATTCACCACTGGTCGCCGCAGATTCCACAGGAGGAAGACGAATGTCGCTTTCAATAATGGCAACGTGTTCAGAAGCTGGATCTATCAGAAGACATAACAGTTCGTGTACATATTTTACTACTGCTTACTACTACTAGACTGGTGGAAACATGGTGGTTTGGGCCCTTGTGCAGATTTCACAAAATACCCATACAAACTTAAGGCTTGGGAACTTTCAGTTGACGCGCGGCAGCCAGATATTTATTCAAGGATTCCGTGCCGGCGTCGGCGGCTGGTCACATGATCTGTAGCCTGCGTGACAGGCGGCTGGTCAATCTGTAGCTTGTGTGGCAGGCGGCAGGTCAATCTGTAGCTTGTGTGGCAGGCGTAAACGGAAAATGAAAAGGAGAGGGGGAAAAGTGAAAGTGTTAAAAAAACCATTTTTAATGCACAGTGTAATTTATTGAGACTTTTTCTTGATAGATACAGCTTTGTTGACTACGTCATATTCTAGGTAACGGAATAGACGCCTCTCTGTTTTTAGCCTCATATCTATAACCCACCCTCTCCCTTTCTCGGCTCTTAAAAAGAAAAGGAATGAATGGTAAAGTTCGAGCTTTAATTGGTTGTGTTATTTACATGCTAAAACATGCAGTACGCCACACATATACGTAAAAACGGCAAATTGATCCTTACGTCAAGGAGAAGCGATTGAGACAGAAGTGCAATAAAAAACAAACAGTTTAATATATTTGCCCGATATTTCGGTTTGGTTTTGGCAAAACAAACCTACTGGGGCTAAAAAAAAACACCACATATATACCTGCTGGTAAAAATCCTTGGAAAATAATATTCTACAACGTGACTTTGATTAAGTCTTTTTTTTTGCTGAATTGTTTATGTTTTCGTTACACACTTCACGCACAATACTCACATTTTTCGCAACTTATTCGAAACTTACTCGAGTACACATGCGCAGAAGGTGGCATTAGTGACGGGATGCAGAACAATATTTTTTCTACGCTATGTAGTTGTAGTGTTTTCGCCTTTCTCCTAAATTAGGAGATTATATTAAAGTGTAGATTTCTACATTGGATTTCATATGCGCATGCATGCGCATAAAACCATGCTAAAAGACTAAAACACAGCATATGGTTTTGTCCATGCGTTTATATGATAGATTGGCTTTGTCCATCTTCATATTTCTTTGCAAGACACCATTGTGACATCTTTGGGGTTTCCTGTTACTCGCAACACGTGATGTGGCACGCGTGATTCGGGTGGCAGCAGGCGAGTTCCGAAGTATGGAACTTGATATGGTGTACGGGTCATTGTGTAATCTATTTGCGCCTGTATTTTCGCAGTCGTCTTTAGGTTTACGCTACGCCGAGCTGACGAGTTCCAATAAGAACGAAACAGCTGTCCTCGACTGCAACCCTACTTTATCGGTTTCTGTCGTATTGGTGTCTTGCAAAGTTTACCTTTTTACGTAGTCAGATCAGCCTTGCAGTTTATCTTGTGTTTATCATTTTGGCTGATTAGGTCTCTCGCAGATCCTACGTATGTAGTTAGCAGCATTATCGTTTGCGGTCCTTTGCAATTTATTTGTTTCTACTGTTGATAGCCGTTATTTTTTAACAATCTCAATCCAAATATTAACAAAAGCTTACTTTACTATTTTTAGTCTAAAGTGTCAGACGCTTTCTCGCCCTACCCCCTGTGGGCGCCGGCGAGAGAGCCCACAGGGGGTAGGGCGACAAAGCGTCTGACACTTTAGACTATACTATTTTCTGCAGTTCTCAACTTGCGAAGAACTTTTCAGTCCTTTCTGCACAGCATACATTTTGTACACAAAATTCGGATGTCTAAACCATCTCTTGTGGCTGATCATGCTGTTTGTCTTTAGTGGAGGTCCATTAACTCATCACAGTGCAAATAACAACAGTTTCTGTACGGTACACCGTGTACCGTACAAAAGCCGCATTGCCGGAAGCTCACCGAAGCAAGCCATCGTCGGAAACTTTGTTCGTCTACGGACAATTCTGCGCTGGATTTACCGTATATTTCATCATTCGCTCCAAAAGAAGATAAAACAGTTTTCTGATTAATACTTTAACGGTCAATCACATTAAGCGAGGCATTACCGCATTTCTTTCGCCGTTCTTTATACGTCTTTCGAAATCCAGGCCACCAGTTTAGGCAAAGCACTGCTGGTCAGCGGTTATGTCTAAAATACAATGTTTATTCGTTAAGTGCTTAAAGAGTCTGACCCACCCAGTTTGCATTGCGCGCTTCTCTTATTGTTATGATACGGCTCTATTCCATATTTGGGCAAGCATATCACCTCTTGCACAAGTGAATTTCTCACCTACAATACAGTATGGATTTTCGGGGCCCTGAAAATGGCGGATGAACCAACGTAGGCGCGCAATGCAAACTGGTGGGTCAGATTCTTTAACATGGTGTCTTTATATTGTTACTAATTGTCTATTCTATTCTGTTGTTGAGCAGCCTAAGTGTACATATAATTCCCATACTTTTTTATTTTCTGATACGTAGACACGTAAGTAAACATTAGGCATGGGTATTGCCCTTAGTTTTATTTTTGGCGGTATCCATGCGATGGACTATTTCAGGTAGTCAGTATTTACTCTGCGAACTCAGTTTGTGGGTGAATTTCCTTCACAATTGTCTGATTATGAGCGGACCATGATGAGCGAATCATAGCCGGTGAATCATGTCTGAAAAACCTGGGTCTACACACTTCAATAAATCGGCTGTAAGGTAATGGCCATATTTCAGCGGTATATTTTGGAAGACGAAGCAACATTCGAGGATAATATGCGTCTGCTGAAATACATACGGAGACGCATAAAACTATCTTAAGTATCAGGAGAGAATCAGCTCAAGAGCAACTACTGGCAAGAAAATGGTGGGGAATGTATTAAACAGTTTAAAGACAAGTTCGCCGTATGGCGAGCGTTCTTTTTCTTTGACAGCTATTTTTCAGTAGAAGAAGCAAAATCGAAAAATCGCAATCGCAAAAGTGATCATTAAATGACGTCGGAAAACGAAATAATACTGAGCCGCAGATTGTATTCTAATGAGCTTTGTATTAAATTAGAAAATACGAAAACCACCTTCAAATGCGATATTCCTCATCTTAATTGCATGACCAAAGTTTACTTTTTCAGAGGTTCAAAAGTTCCCAAAAAGTTCGTCTGTTTTATCGGTCTCCCGTTTATCTCTAAATAGACTAGCTAGTGTACTCTACTTCCTGTTTTAAACGAGGACAATGACTGTCTGACTGACATTGAGTGACATTCGTATCATACAAGTTAACTTGTGGGAACCTATTGTAATTTATGAATGCAAAACTGAGTGGTGAACTGCTGGCGTTTCGTTACAATACACCCTTAACCCCCAATCTCTCTCCCTCTTAGTAAAAAGTAAAACCGGCGCGCTTGATATGAATGACACCCCCCGGCTCTTATCTCATAGTGAAAGCGCAACTAATTTTAATACTTTAAATGTATACTCTCCTTCCCCTAGAAAGTGTGTGCAAATTTATTTTCTTGGCCTGATACTATGCCCCTACAGAAACACTGTAAGTACGGCACTTATGTTTGTGATGCAAAGTTAGTCGTGGCGAGAATATGCAAGCTAGAAAGGCAAAAGGAATGCAACAGCTGCAGCTTTGAGCTGTTTTTAAAGTGGCGAGCCACTTTAATGGTTTTGATGGCCGGTTGGCCATTAAAGTCAAAACTAAATGCAAGTAGATTCAACGAAAATTAAAAGTCCTTTCTTGAAAGCAAGTTTCTGCAAGTACCGCTGACCAGAGATGTTTTTGCCTAGCATGAACTGGTGGCCTGAGCTACGAAGGAAAGGCGAAAGAAAGACGGTAAAATGCTTAGCTGAATGTAATTGATCGTTAAAGTATTAATCAGAAAACCGTTTTACCTTTTTTTTGGAGCGAATGATGACATGTGACGGAGAAATATACGGTAAATACAGAGTAGAAACGTTCGTGGACGAACAAAGCTTCCGACGATGGCTTGCTTCGGTGACCTTCCGGGTATTACAAAAACTGTTGTTACTGTATTTGCACTGTGATGAGTTAATGGACCTCCACTAAAGACAAACAGTATGATCAGCCACAAGAGATTGCTTAGACTTCCGAATTTTGTGCAGAAAATGTATGCTGTGCAGAAAGAACCGACTCGTTCTTGGCAGGTTGAGAACTGCAGAAAACCGTAACGTAAGCTTTATCTGGATGGTTATTGTTTAAAAAATAACGGCTATCAACAGTAGATTTGATCAGACATTGATAAAGTACATACTATACTTTAAGCCTGAAGGCCGATTGAATTTTCTTAAAGGATTTCTGTCGAATAAACAAAATGTTAATTTCACCGAAGTTTACAACAAATGATTTTTTAAGGATTTTCCTCAGTAAACCAAAGTTGAAAATTAACCCGCCCCGCAGAGATTTTTATAGATTGATTAACTAGAGTATCTATTTAAACTAGCCACATAGTTTGAGTTTTACAACCGGCGTACTTTTGGAAAAATTCAAGAAAAGGTATTGCTAGTTTTACCCGTCAACTAAAATGGCTGAAACACCATCAAGTTGTTTGACCGTTAAGTTCATGTATAATTGATGTAACAAAATGCCACATGCATAAATGTAAACTAGAATAAAGGTTTTACATGTGGTGAAAGTCTCGATTTGTATAGTTTTAATGGGCTGGAGAAACGATATCTTACATTTTGCACTTTTTAAAGCAGTTTCTGAGGTCAAAATTCGGTTTAGTGGCACCAACAAACATCCGGTGTTACCATGGCAACAAAGAAGAAACGACCTTCTCAAGCATGTTAAGGCATGGTGCAGAGCTGAATTTGCATAAAATCTCAAAACGATCGTAACTTTGAGGTGATTTAACTAAACAGGCTCAAACTTAGCAGCAGCATAAAACTTGATACCCTTAAACCACTGTTTACTTTAAAAGTCGAATATTTGCATCACGTGACCTGTTATCATTGTTTTATTACACAAAAAGAAAATTGAAAATGGGGTGCGAGATGGCATATTGAACCGTTAATGTATTTGTATGGTTCTCCCTTATATGAATCTGGCCGGAATGGTTGACTAAGTTTACAATTAAAGGGTTATTTCGTAAAAGAGGTCACGTGACCTATCTGCATGCAAAATATAAAGAGGGGAGGGGAGGGGGGGTGGGTAAAAAATTTTCATTTCCAATTTTTCTCGATTCTTACACAGGCCCGCTCTTAAAAACAAAAAAATAACTTTTATGACTTTTATCAGCAGCAAAGACCATGAACGGATTGTGGGTTACTGACCAGGGTTACTGATTGGTGTCAAGTTGTCAGACCGACAGATTCTGTATTTTGTTTCAGTATTTCTTGAAGGGCTTGATCGAACTCGTGAAGTCAAAAAAATTGAAAAGGACTTTACTCATTAAAATAATTTGGGAAACAGTCTCAAAGAGACATGAAAACCAAAAATGATTGGAACTTTATGGATGAGGTATTTGCAAAATGTAAAACATTCTAAAGCGATTTACAAACGGCTTGAGATAAATCTTGGCCCTAAGACCCTTCAGATGTCATCAAACTAAAAAGTGTTGTTGTGTTAAAATATTTTGAATATTGCAAAAACCCTCAAAAACAGCACGCAACGGAAATGAGTTGATATGGGACACTTGTGGAACCTTTATGATGTTGATATGGGACACTTGTGGAACCTTTATGATGTTGATATCATGAGTGCAATGTTAGCTCGAGAGTCTAACTCTTATAAGTTAAAAAGAACCTTTTGAACACTGTCTAGCTTTGTTAATCTGTGCATGTGCAACTTGATCACTTTAAACCTGCTCTTAGTTACGGGGACCCTGTGGGTGATATTCCCCAGTCAATTTCATATGGAACGCCCCCTCTCTCCCTCTAAAATAAAAGTTTTCAACACAACCTGAAAGAATTTTTAAGGCTCAAAAATGGTTGTCTTAGATCATATTCTAAAAACTTATAAATAATCAAACAAATTGTTCTTGGTCGGTTTAAACCTTCTCGTCTGTATCTGCTGTTCTACTCATGTCTACTTGATGTTAAAGCACGGCTCTTTGGGATACAATTTCCTCTGTCATTTTTTTTTCCTCGCTAGCAGAATATTGTTTACCTATTTTGGAAAGTGAAGAAACTCTATAACGGCCTAAGTGATCAATGCCTTTCATTACAGAAATTATTGTAATATACACAACCACGATTGAAATGTAACCCCCTTGCGATCTAAATTTGTCTTGTTGACAGAAATAACGTTATGTATAACAGCATGCATGCTTTTGTAGCAGAAAAATGTTTAGAATAGTTACGTTTGAGAGATCCACCAGTGTTTCTGTTAATTCTTTGTATCTGATCCATTATAGCAATATTTTCATCCTTGCTGCTGACGCCAGATGTGATGTGGAATACCATAAGAAAAACGCTGATGTAAAAGCAATGAACAGACAACGGACTTCTGTTCGCGATTTCCATTTCTGACCAGCGCTGACAGTACTTCAGCCTTTGTGATACTTCCCTAAATGATTTAAAAGTAACTTGTGATGCGCGGATATTTACATAAACCCGTGACTAAACGGTATTAATCAAGGCGGAGACAATTTATCGATTGAACTTATTCAAAACGATTAATCAACACTGATTAAGGTTAATTTACACAAAACATTGGACCGAGTTCAAAATTCGTATTGGGGGTCGGGAGGGTGAAGGTGTTCTGTGGTTCACTCGGCATAGGAGCTCTGTGAACTGCTTATTGGTCTGAAATAGCTAGGCTAACATGCTTTTCACTGGACAGAACATATTGGTAGATGCCAGAAAAGGGCTTCGTCTTTTGTCCTTGTTTAAACAGAGACCTAACTGTAGGAATGTTTGATCACTTTGCCGGCTGCAATGTTATGTATTAATCCCATGTAATACCTATCCTGAGTCCTGCTAACGAGTGGATCTTGTCTGGTTAGGACTCGGAATAAACTTTAGCTTTCCGGTCCACTCGACCGAAGCATATATAAGCGTGGTAATTTAGTTTGAGTCTAAATAATCCTAATCAAATGAAATCGAGCCGAGCCACGCGTAGAATGAGAGGCGGGGGTGGTAAGTAAGGGAATAGCGCCAATAGATAATAGCAGATGATAGAGTCGCGCCAAAAGTTGGCCCATGAACGTGACTTGGTATAGTTTGTACCTCACGTAGCCGCAATCTTGTCTCCACGCTGTCTTCTTATCAGCCACCACGTGACCTCGTGTGAACAAACGTGTTACATGTTGCTGCAACATTTCTCTGCACATGAAAGCTTTCACGACACGCAGCATGTCAAACGTCACGTAAACGCAAGCACAGGAATAAATGTGCTTTTTAAAGATGGTGTTTCGCTGGCCTGCATAGCATACATAGATAAAGACGGGGAGGGAAGGGGATTTAGAAGGAGCCCTCGAAGTTGTTATCAGTCGGCTGATGATCGCGCTTCGTTTCTGACACGCATACGCTTTCACGCGTGACAAAAGCACAAGAGACCAGGGGGAAGCAATGCTCAGCAAACATCTAAACGAGCTCAGACGCTTGCCAGAGGACTCGTTTCTTGCGCGTGCGCAGACTTTCAACGACCCAACGCAAAAACATGACGGTCGAAGGCGGGAGTTGATATTGCTAAAGGGGTCAGCTTCTAAAGAAACTGTGGTGCTGGGTCGGCGGGGAGTGAAACATGAAAATTTGTTTTTATCAGCTGGGTTGATAAAGTAAATTGGCGACCATAAAAATGATAGAAGACGCTGGCGTTGCGAACGCTAACCCTTTGTAAGACTTGGTATTTTTGTGTCGCTGTCTTATTTAAGACTTGGTATTGCACGCTGTATCACTGTCTTATTTAGCCCTGTTCAAACTACTAGGTGCTCGTGCCGAAACACTGATTCCGGGCACGTTCATACACCATGGTGCTTGGGCCGAATATGTTCACACTCGAGCCAGCAGGTAAATGGTGACCAAAAATCAATTTTAGTTCGCCAGATGTAAAGTGTGCTTCCTGTACTTAATGGCAAGCGGCCGCCTCCTTCAGGTGCTAATTTTCTTCTTTGCTAATTCAAGAAGTAATCGAGATCATCAGATCCACTGATGGCGATAATGGCCTCAAAAGGTTTAAAAGTAAGTTAAGGTATAAACTTCACCGATTTATCTGAATTAGACACTCTGAAAATGTTTGAAGAATTCGGGCATTCCCGTAGAATCAGTGTTTGACTCAAATATTTTTCTGTACAGAAGACCAGCTTTCAATTCGTTTGGAAATGTAAACTTACTTGATGATTTTTGTAAAGTTTACAAACTTTTAAATAATGATAAACATGAAGTAAAGTCATACAACCGTTATAATACAAGTGTAATATTGCAACAAGACTACGGCTTTTTGTTATTCGCACGTAACGTAAAGTTTCGCTGAACAGTTTATAAATATTGTGTCCAGTGCTGCTTGGAATTTTGCATGCACCGGCTGCAACTGGTACTGACGCAATGAATGGTATCGGTGTTTTGTAGGGTTTAATTTTTTGTAATTTGATTCAAGCGGTTTCAATGCTGATAGACGACTTTCTCTAGTCTTGACAGGGCACCTGTAAAATACGGCCAGTTACATTTCATCATATTTATACTCGCTTCTCAATTTCTTTTTGATTTTTTGATTTTTTATGTTTTAGTAAAATATGTCAATAAATGCGTCAGTGCTGGAGTTTTGGCTTTTGAGAATAAACTATGTACGTAGATGAAAATAACACGTGCTACAGGCAAGAATCGCCATAAATCTGTGATTGGATCAAGTTTAGTTTGTTTCAAAAAATCAGAAAACGGCAAACTGATCCTTTACAACTGGAAGATCCGGCACCTCTCAACGGTTTGTCGCTGTGGTCTTGCTGATATTTTATATTTTAGTTTGTTTCGACCGAGGCAGGCTCTGTTAGTTCCATATTATTATTAGTAATGATATACCTGCCAATGATGATGATGAAAAATGATTTGTTCTGGAAATATTAAGCTCATTCATGTCATAAAAGTAATTTGCACCCGGTTTGTCTTAATCAAAACGATCCCAATCCACGACGGTCATTTACTTGGTTTATTCCTCGCGAAGCGAGGTTTATAAATTTGTCGCGCGGATTCGCGTGGGGATCGCGCGTGGACGCCCTGTTGGGCGATGGAATCTCGGGTTGACTTTATATATATATCGCGATGGTGTCCTGCAGTTGCCTAACAACAAAACCGCGACAAAGCTCCAATTGACGTTATTCAGTGTGACATCGATGCCTATAAAAGGAATCTCGCTCTCTGGGCCGCTGTCGATGTAGTGCTTCTTGCAGCAGTCCTATTTTACTCAGATACTGGTTTGATTCTCGGCGTGTGTTAGTGGGTAGAGTCTAAATGCTGTAGCTCGAAGGAGGTCGGACACCTTAATAAGACTATATAACGGAGCAACTAGTTAGCTTTCAGTTAAGGTTAGGGTTAGCAGTTTATATATTTAAATTTAGGCCTAAACAACTAGAGAAGCTAGGTACGGTGGTACAGTGGAACCCCGTTAATACGGTCACCAACGGGCCATGAAAATTTGGCCGTATTAACGGGGTGGCCGCATTAACGGGGTTTCATTATAAGAAAATGTATGGGCGCGCGTTTCGACGGGACAAAAAAAGTGACCGTTATAACGAGGTGACCGTATTAATGAGGTGACCGTAAGGCGGGGTTCCACTGTATAATTCTCAATATGGTGTCTGACCTCCTTCTGAGCTATACCGAGTTTGTGGAACATTTTGCCTCGCTTTCGTGCGATTCAACAGCACAGCTGATCATTGCAACGCTGACTCAAACACGTACTTTCGCTTCGCGAGCTCTAACATAGGCCTTACGTGTTCGTGTAGGTTGTCAGGACGAATTTTTAACCTTCTGTATTTGGTGAGTTTAATTTGTACCGCTTTGCTACCGTGTCACTTGGAGTTGTTCGGTCTTTCGGGGGTCTTTTCTTTCAAAGCATCGTTGATTTCAAAGCATCGTTGATTGCAAATCATGCAAAAGGAGCGACATAAAACGACCTACAAACCGAATCACGAGATGAGACGATTTGCTCTGATCTGTGACAAACAAACTGAATTGAGCGAATGTGCTCGGTGGCCAGTGTGTCAAACGACCCATTGTGGTCGCAGAAAAACGACCTGAGCGAATGCGCTCGGTGGCCAATGTGCCAAACGACCCATTGTGGTCGCAAACATATACATTTATATTAAAAGAAAGGAGGACAAACCACCTATCCCATGATACTTTGCGCTTAAAATGTCACAAGTTTCGTGGTTCCAGCCGTGCAAGAAGCGTAAAAAGCAGGTTTTATAGCAGCCGATTTGAAACTGATAAAAACACTTCAAGGTTAGTTATATTGTTTTATATGAATCGGTATTGTATTTTGCTTTTTTGCGGTCTAGTAATGACCTTTTGACCTATTTTCAGATCAATACTTCGGACCACATTAGACTTGCAAATAAGCGATGGCTGAATGACCCTCAATAATCGTGGTAAGTGCGCGTTGTATTATTTTTATTAAAAGACATTTATTTACACTTAGCTTTGTTGTCATTGTTCTTCTTCTTATAAGCGTTAATTTATTTGGTCTACATATTTCGACTCCTAATACCTAAATCAAAAGACACCGAAGACTTACTACAACTGCTAATGAACACATTCCTTCGTCTTTACTACAGTCAATTTTGGACATTACTACCGAATATCTCCCAATATTTTTTCGGTTAATAATTAAGAAATATGATGCTTTATAACTAGACCATCTGCTCGCAGCACTTAACCTTCCATAGGAACCACTATTATTATTATTATTATTATTATTATTATTTGCAGGTCTGAAAATGGTTATAAGTTTAGTATCACTAAAGATGGCCAATAGAGGCACTACACACTCTAACAGCACAGAAATGCGGTTGGCTGGACTGTCAGACATGTTTAGCGCTCAAAACTTATAGAACTCGCAGACAGCTTTTTCGCCCTTCTTAGGGTTCATCAGCGCCGGAGATAGCTGACCGAAACATGATGAGACTTGATGGCACTTCACATATCTCATTTATGCAGCTATTCGATCTAGCACAGAGCTGTGAGCAAAGATCGGTCTCCAGCGATGTGCACGTGTAAATCACAACAGTGGCAAACGGCCAAACATCGATCTGTTCCCAAACTAAACATGTCATGCCGTGACCGAGTAATAAGCGGGGATAGCCAATATTATCCTTTCCTATCGATTTAGCGGTCAGGTCTCAAACTGGGTACAGTGGACCCCGCCTTACGGTCACCTCATTAATACGGTCACCTCGTTATAACGGTCACTTATTTTTGTCCCGTCGAAACGCGCGCCCATACATTTTCTTATAATGAAACCCCGTTAATGCGGCCACCCCGTTAATACGGCCAAATTTTCATGGCCCGTTGGTGACCGTATTAATGGGGTGTACTGATTTAGTAGATATGAGTAAGGGTTTCAAGAGGTTAGGCAACATCCCCCCACCCCCACGAAAATGCCAAGGAATAACCCCCCCCCCCCCCCCATATAAAGTGAAATGGCTCGAGCGAGTGTGTGTACAACTTTCTAGCTTTGCGTGAATCTTTCGCTGTTGAAGGCCAATAAAGCCGAGAGAAAACGCGTTTACAGAATGTTTTCACTTTTCAAGCCAAAAACATGATAAACGTATCAAGATCCAACGGCTTGTTTTAGTAATATATAAGCTGTTAGGAAACCAATAAACGAATCAGATGTACAAATATATATGTAACTTCGAAAGAAAGCGTTTTCTTTACAAGATTTTACCTTGAATTTCCTTAACAATGATGGAGAAATAAATCCATTATGTTTTCGGAAGGATCGACTGAAATGTTATTTTGAATACTAAAAGAGTACCAGACAAGTATCAGTTTCCAGTTCCCGAAAAAGACAATTGTTTCTACAAAGGTTTTCTAAAGAAACTGTCTTAACTAATCGGAGAATAAGCTTCCATACTTCAAGTCCTTCCGCCACTTTAAGACCTTTAAATAATAATTTTAAAAGATACTCAGATTCCAACAGAATTCCAACAGATCACTGGAATTGTGTTAGGTTAAGAAAAGTTTCTCTTATAGTGGAGCTTGGTTGTGGAACAGCCTATCCCATGATCTACGATCTGCAGTGTCTTTAAATGATTTTAATCGTAAACTGCGTCACTACAGTTTCGAATGAGTTCAATACGTTTTATACACGGCATCCTTGAAAAGCAGCTTTAGTATGTAATTAGTTGTAATTTTAGTCTAATGTTAGTTTAGTTGGGTATAATAGATCTTTATTTTATCTTTTTAAAAACTGTATGCTGAAGGAATTTTTATCGTGTCTTAATTTAAAACTATAAAGGAAATACAGCAAGAGCTTTCCAAGACTTTGCAAGGCTTGTTTCCTGTTTGAGTGCTCCTGTAAATAGCACCAGATACTTAATGTACAGACGGAAACACTTTTATTGACTTATGCATCAGCGCCCATCCCATTTAAGAATGAGATTTTGGGAAAATGAAAAGACCTGAATGAAAAAAGCAAGCCAAAATCTATGTTCCACTCACCTTATAAATGTAAGTGGTCTCGATCTCAAAATAGCGGGGATTGCTAATGTTAGTATGCTTTCCATACTAATATTGCATTGCTAAATTTTAATGCGGGGTAGGTCACGCGACTCTCGAGGGCATGTTTACTATACCATTCACCAACCGGAAATCTTATGGATCTATAATTAGTCCAAAAATAGTTGGAGAAAGAATGTTGCTCGTTGTAGGGTGTAACGCTGAAACTTGTGTAAACATCGCTGATTTTGGCCGAAGTCCTTTGATGTTAAAGCAGTAACGCTAAACATGTTTTGTCGTAAATTTCTTTTTTATGCCTCTGTGATCTTCGCTTGTGGAACATTATCTCTGGGAAGCAAAAAGGGTATGCTTTTTAGTTTTGTCTCGCGGTCTTTGCAGCTTAACGTATTTTAGGATTTGCTATCCTCTTATTTTGCAATATTGTTATTAATACCCTAACGCAGTTTTAAACATCTTGTAAAATGTTGTTTTTAGCGAAACAATCAAAATCACCGAACATCTGGTGGACACTCAAAGAGAGGTGATAACATTAAAAACCATGAAAATATTGTTAAAACTCAGTAGGGTTGAATTCCATGCCGAGCTTTGAGTTAATTAACTTTGTTACAGACTGAGACAAGTTTAACCTCTAGTTTCCAAGTTGGCTGTAAGTCTGTCGAAGCGATCCATCAGTGTTAGGTCTGTTGAAATGAAAGTTACTGAGTTGTACTTTGAAGCATGTTTTGTTTTTCTTTCAATATTACGCGGAGACGTTTTTTCTTCATTGCGTTGATGGCCTTCAAAGTGAATGGGATAAATGGCACAGAAATGTGACTTTTTAACCGCAAGTCCGTGCCAGCATTGTTTAAGGTTATTGTGGTGTTATATTTAATTTCCTAGTGCTTTTGTTTCAAGAGTTAAGTGATCTGCTTGGAGTACAGTACTGAAAAGGCTGTCAGCAGGTGATCATTGATTCATCAACTTGCTGAGTTCTGATCAACAAATTTTAACACAAGATTTTATTCTGCCCGCATTTATTGCCTTTAGCTAGAGTTAGTCGAGGCAGGAAGAATCTCATATTTAAAATTTGCTTTCAATAGCTCCCTAATCGATTAGCAGTATCGACTAATAGTTTATACAAAAAGAACGAAATGATACAAATGCTAAGAATACAATTAAGAAATAATACTTATTAGCCCCAAAAACCTCGACAACACATTAAAGTCTTAAACTGGTGACCATAGATTGGTCGTCCTTATTATATTACATTCTACTAAGAACAATAGACGACAAGAGGTAAGAGGTACACTACACAGCACATTACGCATGCGCAGAGCCAAATTTCCAGGAGTGTGGAGTCGTGGACAGCTGTTTCGTTCTTGTACTGAATCATCGACCTTACCAGTCATGACACGGAAATTTTCCAGTGTGTTTCTTGTAGTCTTAAGCTCCAGATTCTCAGACAGTGGGGGAGAGCAGGAGCCTGGGAAGAGCGAAAAACAAGGAGCAGGAAAAAAGGCGCGGAGACTGGAGAAGAGCAGGCGCATTCCATCTGATATCCCGGAAAAGGCGATCTATTGTTAAACTAAAAGACAAAAACTAAAGTCTAGGGGCTGATTTTTTTAAACGAGGTTAAAATGTTTGGTATTGGCGATTCTCTCTTTATTGGTGTTGAGAAAAGTGATTATACGTGGGTAACTATTGGAAATGAAAGATCACACACCCATACATGTGTCTCGCCAAATTTTAGAAGAATTTCACAGTACTGTAATTATCGTTTCATGAGCGGTTCTTAAAGTCTCGGAGTCTCGATTTCTTTATGAAGCCGTTTCAGAGTCTCGGACTCTCGGTCTCGCATTTTAAAAAGTCAAAAAGTCTCGCGCTCGTAACGTTCTGTACCAAAAAAAAAAAGTGATAAATAAGCATAGATATATTGGCATCCTTAGTGGTAAATCTTGTGAGCCAATATATATATGACGAAAATTATAACAATGCCACTACAACAAACTCTAACAAGGCTTTCGAATAGCCCGAAAATCACAGACAAGAAAAGGGAAAGGGAGCGAGAGAAGAAAGACCAGCAGCAGTCGTTTGTTTTCACTGATATTGTCGACTTTAGAGACTTGAGCTAAACTGAGTGTATTTTAATCTCTCAACAGACCCACGTTCCATTAACAGTCGTGTAACTTGTGCCAAGGACTTCATACAACTTGATGTAAAACTCAGTGCAAAGCTCTGGCAAAAGGTTCAGACAAAACTTGAGATGCACCTCATCGATAAACGCTGCAAACCCTTTTATGTCAATAAGACGCATGTTTACATACGAACTTCGCTTTATGGCTGCGGTACAAAGTTCGAGGTTGCTAAAGATCACGTGATTTTCACTAACTCGCTTATGGTGAGGGAAGAGACTGGGGCTGGTCAGTTGGTATCTTTTATCCCGGATGTAGAAGTTGATTTTCGTTGTATCTATGGTAGAAAGAACGTCACGCGAACAGCAGGTATTACTCAGGAATAAGCGAATACTAAAGAAGCGTTTTAAAATAACATAAGTGGGTATGGTTGCCGTTTAGTTTCAGCACTTGAAGTGGTTCTAGACAGTCCATTTAGAAAAGAAGGAACATGCTCTGTTTATTTTTATGACTGTTTTGTGGATGTAGCAACCGTATAAGTTTTAACTTTAAAATGTGAAACGTTTTTGTCTTTTCAGCACCTCTGCAGTTGGATAAACAACATTCGAGCCCCAAGGAAGTCATAAGTATAACTCAGTTACTGTCACTTCTTTCTACGAAATGGAACTTTTTGCGTTTTAACAAAGTATATATACTAAGACTAATACTGAAAGACTGTGGGGGAAAGTTACTTCATATAAGCGAACTTAATGCTCCATGATCCTCCACGAGCCAACTCGTGAATACGAAACGTTCGCACCCTCACCGACCCCCACCCCCTGCGTCCAGTTCCCCACCCTCCCCTCTCTCCAACACGGTCTCCATGGGTAAGGCAGGTGACCACTACATATCGCGGGCTCAATATCCACCGACCCTCCCCTTTCCTAGGCGTTTCGCTCAAACGACCATCCACCCCTTGCGTCTAAAAATTTAATATCGGGTAGGTCACGTGACTCCCAAAGTGCAAAGGGCATTTTTACTACACTATTCACCAACCGGAAGTCTTACGGATCTATCATTAGTCCAAGAATATTGGACATAAATCAAGAATGTTGCTCGTAGCAGGGTGTAACTCTAAAACTTATGTAAACGTTGTTGATTTTTGCCAAAGTCCTGCAAGGTTAAGGCAGTACGTTTGTTATCCATCGTGACTGCGAACATGTTTTGTCGTAAATTTCTTTTTTATGCCTCTATGATCTTCGCTTGTGGAACATTATCTCTGGGAAGCATAAAAGGTATGCTTTTTAGTTTTGTTTTTATCTTGTCCGGCAGTTTTACTAATTTTTGCATCTTGACGTATTCTATTATTAACTACAGTAGCTTGCAACGTGATTACGGTTTCCTCCTGTGGATTCTTTTCATCCTCTTAAGTTATCTTCCTTATCAAAGACAGTTTATTCTGACACCCGAACGCAGTTTTGAACATCTTGTAAACGTTGTTTTTAGCGAAACAAGTAAAATCACAGAGCATCTGGTGGACACTTCACCGCCCTGCCTCCCCTCATCCACCCTCCCCTCCCCTACCAATCAAACTCAATTGGATTTGATTATTTTAGAGGTAGAGGTCAGTACCCTTCCCTACCTTATTCCTAAATATGCTACCGTCCCCCCCCCCCCCTTTCCCGGTCCTCCTAAAAAAAATAAACGAATAAAGGCTCTCACTCCATTGTCATCTTTTGAGAACAGAATGGCAACATGAAATTGTAACCACTGTTATAAAGAAGCAATGTCGCCGATTTTTTGGTATATTACTTTATAAAGCCAAAACATATATTTGCAGTCAATGGAAACCAAAAACTAATGGTCGGGTTTTTTTAACAATTTCTATAATAGAACAAGAAACTATTAATAATTGTTTTTTGGCTGCAGATGGCACAGATGGAAATGAATGCAGGTCAATTGTTTCAAGTTCTTCCCGTGTGTCTAAAATAACCGTTAAAAATTAATTGCGGGTTTGTTCTCCCTTCGATGAACCACACGAGATTTTCCTGTCAGTGTTGTAAGAGTATTTCGTGTATTAGCAAAGGCACTTGGTCAGTTATGTAGTACAGTATTGACAAAAACAAACATGCATCAAAGTCCCATGACATTGTTCCTTTTAAAGGTACTCCAGGTGCTAATAAAATTTATTTGGATGATGATGAATACGTGAAAAGGATTCAAATGATACTAATAGTTTAATTTGGCGAATTCTAAGTGATTCACCCACTGATTGTAATGTCCTGCATAACCGGCTAACTAAATACCTAGTATTATCTTTTGGGTCGTTTAGGAAATTTCGGATATTTTAAGATGTCCAACATCCACTGCTAAAATGGTTCAAAGAAAATAGACTTTAAGTTCTGAAACTTAACACTAAGTCATTATTATTTTTTGGTCATCTAAAATAGAACGCAAAGAGAGGTGATAACATTTAAAACCATACAAATGCTGTTAAAACCAAGTAGGGTTGAATTCCATGCCGAGCTTTGAGGTAATTAACTTTACGTTTATGTTTCTTTGACCTCAAGTACCCAAGTTAATGTGGCTGTTAGTCTGTTAGAGAGATCCAACCCATTGAGTTGGGTCTGTTTAAATCAAAGCTACTGAATTGTAGTTTGAACCATTTTTGTTTTTCTTTCAATATTATCCAAAATGTTTTTTTTTTCATTGCGTTGATAGCCTTCAAAGTGAATGGGATAAATGGCACAGAAACGTGACCTTTTAACCGCAAGTTCGTGCCAGCATTGTTTGAGGTTATTGTGGTGTTATATTTAATTTCCTAGTGCTTTTGTTTCAAGAGTTAAGTGATCTGTTTGGAGTACAGTACCGAAAAGGCTGTCAGCAAGTAATCATTGATCCATCAGCTTGCTGAGTTCTGATCAACAAATTTTAACACGAGATATTGTTCAAACCGCAATTATCGCTCTTAGCTAGAGCTAGTTGGCAGCTAGTCGGGAGCTAGTCGGGAGCTAGTCGGGAGTTAGTCAAGATAGGTAGAGACTCAAATTTAAACTTTGCTTTTAATAGATAAATAAATCTTAATAGATATCAGAAAAAACGAAATCATAAGAATGCTAAGAGTAAAACTAAGAAATAAATACTTATTAACCCCAACAACCTTGAAAACACATTAAAAGTATGGAAGTCTTTAAATTACCATATATGGTCACTCTTATTATATTGCACAAGAGGCACACTACACAGTAGAACATTACGCATGCGCAGAGCCAAATTTCCAAGAGAGTGGAGCTATGTACAACTGTTTCGTTCTTGTACTTAATGACGTCACCGGTCATACCGCGGATATCCTCCAGTGTGTTTCTTGCAGTTTATAGTTTAGCTTGCTGCAGGTTCTCAGACAGTGGTGGAGAGCAGGAGTCTGGAAAGAAAAGGAAAAGGAAGGAGCAGGGAAATAAACGCGCGGAGACTGGAGAAGAGCAGGCACATTCCATCTGAGATCCCGGATATTAAAGTGCCTATCACCCCTAGAAAGTTATTTTACATTGAATAGTTGAATGGTAAAATATTTCTAGTATTGAACGTCGTGTTAGTGCGTTATAGAGATTTGAATTTACAAAATGCTAATTAGATGACACAATCTTTCTTTCCTTAATCAGGAAATCAAACGCGTTCACGACATCACACGTAGTGAAGCACTTGCACCCAAAGACACTGCTAAAACAGACGAACCCAAACGGGTACCCCTCGTCATCACTTATAATCCAGCTCTTCGTTCTATATCATCTATTATTCACAAACACTTCAACATACTTTCTTCTTCTCCCCGTTGTACTGACGTTTTCAAAGCTGCACCTATTATTGCTTTCCGACGTACTAACAACCTTAGCGATTTACTAGTAAGCGCCCAACTACGTAAACCTACTAATAATAATCAACCCCATGGTTCTTTTCGATGTGACAAAAACGGTCTAACATTAACATGCAATTACATAACTGACGGATTAACTAGCTATACTTTTCAAACTACTCGTGAAACCAGACTTATTAATAATTACATCGACTGCAACTCTAAAAACGTTATATACATGGTACAATGCAATCGTTGTCATAAACAATACATAGGAGAAACCAAACGACGACTCAAAGACCGCTTTAATGAACATCGCAGAACAGTTGACAAACAAACTAACATTTCTAAACCTACTGCAGTCTCAAAACATTTGAGACTGCTTTCTACTAACCACAACGCTTCTGACATGCAACTTATTCCTCTTGAACTCGTTAAATCTAATCGCGACGGTGTACGAAAAGCAAGAGAGGCATATCTCATTGAGAGAGGCCAAACTCTTGAACCCTTAGGTATAAATGGAAGAGATGAAACATGACTTGTTTGTTTCTAGTTTCCATACTCCTTTTTTAGTATCCTTATGTAAATATATATATATTTAAATTCAAATTGTAACGTTTTTTTGTTTAGATCTCAACGTTTGCTTTAAGTTACTATAAAATTATAAGGTCACTTGTGTATATTTTTCAAATTTCAAATTGTAACGTTTCTTATTATTTCTTAACGTTTTTACGTTTTAAGTAGGTTTCTTATTATTATAGTATCCTATTGCAACTCCATGTTTAAATTGTAACGTTTTTTGCCCATAGAGTCAAAACCTGTAAGACCCTGAAGAAGAAAGGCTGTGCCTTTCGAAATATTGGATTCAAATACAATTTCCGTACCGTTTAATCAGCCTTGCTTTTGTATCATACTAATTAGATGACGTCAACCCGGGAATCATTTATTATACAACTACTTGTTTTCACCTCCAAGTGATATTTTTTACGAATCAATTGACTATCCACAGTTTATATTTAGTATTTTTTAAATTAATTATCCTCAAGCTGTAAACTGCGCATTGTAAACTGGCGTAGAAATAATGGAAAATTCCCGGGTTGACGTCATCTAATTAGCATTTTGTAAATTCAAATCTCAAAAACTCACAAACGCGACGTTCAAAACAAGAAATATTTTACCATTCAACTATTCAATGTACATAGAGTTGATTCTGAAAATAACTTTCTAGGGGTGATAGGCATTTAAGTCTAGGGGCCGATTGTATAAATTAACGAGGTCAAAATTTAGGTTCGTGGATTGTTTTGGTTTAGGGTTAATAATTCCGCACTTTTTGCTCCAACGATTTTGCTGAAACTTGGTAAGGGCATGTATTAAGTCAATGTAAGCTGATTCCAGAAATTTAACACAAATATAACAGCAAAATTTTTCACAGGGTGCGATTTTGTTCAAAACGTGGGTTTCATTTAGGCCCGATTATCACTAAAAATGTTTCTTCCAAGTGAAATCAAATTCTATCACATTATTCTATAACAGCTGTAAGTTTTCGCAAAGTTCTAAAAGCATCGCTTTAGAGACGGAAACGTTATGACTCACAGTTTGTCATAGACGAGTGCGCCCGAAATAACAACGGAGCCACCTCAAGTCTGGGAATCTCGATTTGTTTATGAAGCCTTCTCAGAGTCTCGGTCTCGCAGAAAAAAATGATCAATTCTAAAAAAGTAACAGTTGATAAACAAGCATAAATACATTGACATAAAAAAGATCAATTCAAAAAAGTAACTGTTGATAAACAAACATAAACATATTGGCATAAAAAAAGATCTATTCTAAAAAATGACAGCTGATAAACAAGCATAAATATATTGACAAAAAAAGATCAATTCTAAAAAGTAACAGTTGATAAACAAGGATAAATATATTGGCATCAAAAAAAGATCAATTCTAAAAAGTAACAGTTGATAAACAAGCATAAATATATTGACATAAAAAAAGATCAATTCTATAAAGTAACAGTTGATAAACAAGCATAAATATATTGGCATCAAAAAAAGATCAATTCTGAAAAGTAACAGTTGATAAACAAGCATAAATATATTGGCATAAAAAAGATCAATTCTAAAAAGTAACAGTTGATAAATAAGCATAAATATATTGACATAAAAAAAGATCAATTCTAAAAAGTAACAGTTGATAAACAAGCATAAATATATTGACATAAAAAAAGATCAATTCTAAAAAGTAACAGTTGATAAAGTAGTCTATCCCGGATGCTTGGGCGAATTTATTCATATATGCAGCAGCCCTGAGTTAATGAGGTTGGCTCGGTAAAAACCGGTTTTGAATGGTTCAGTCAGGAGAGAATGAGATGCAGTCCGTATAGGTGGAGTCATTAAGGATGCATGAATTGGGAGAGATGTATTCTGAGATTTTATTGAATATTTATAAAGTGTTTAAGAGAGAAGTGTATGGTGTGATGTAGTGTTACGTGTCCGCCCAACCATCCGGGTGGTGGTTTCAATTTAAAGGCAAAAGAACAAAGGACGGGTGATGAACCAATGAAAATGCACTGACGTCATGGTCAAACCGGTTCATTCCAGTTGGTCAAGAGGTATATTATTCAAAATGGTCGCTCTCTAGAAAAACGAGTCAAACCGGTTTTGTTCACCCTTATTAAGTATTCAAAATGACACCCAGAAAATGAATACGACACAATATTTGATGTTGTCAAAATTATTTTATTAAGTAAACAAAAACAATGATTACAATCAGTTCTACTTTTGTTACAAAGAGTGTGATGTTTATGTTTATTTTACAAGCCATCTGCAATTAATTGTCCAAGATCTCTTTGACATTTTGTTTTATCTATTCTGCTAAATTGTCTCTGAAGTGTAGGTTGTTTGGTCTTGTTTTGATTTTTAATGACCACGTCCGCTACAGTTTAAAGCATTGTTTGGTTTTTGCTAATGGTTTGAACTAAAGAAGGTTATTGTAAACAAAATATAAACTCAAGCATAGCTTCAAATTGAGTGAATTTCAGGTCAAAACAAATAGAGACTTTGAATTCAACCTGCAACCTAACAGAAATATCTTACGCTTAAGTTAAACAAAGAGCGAAGCTAATCGAGTTGCAGAGCGCGCTGCCTTACTTAGCGGGTTTTTTTTCTTTGACCAAGCGCAATAAAAATTTACTTACGAGTCAAAACGAATGGCGATTTGGAATATAACTCACAGCCCAACTGCATTACAGATACATTGTAAGAAATACTTTACTCTTAAGTCAAACAAGGAGTGAAACTAATGGAATTAATATTAGCGCGCTGCAAAACGTAGCGCGGGTTTCTGTACAGTTAAACAAGGAGCGAAGTTATTCGAATTGAGCGCGCGACAATAATTGACTTTCAAGTCCAAACGAATACAGAGTATAAAATTTAACTCGCAATCTACCGATACATAGAAATACCTTACGCTTAAGTCAAACAACGAGCGAAGTAAAAACATCATCAAAACAAAACTCAACTGGACAAGGCGGCAGCGCTCAGCTTTAACCGATTGTTTTAGTTGCTCGATACTTCGATTAACATTTTCGAACATTTCTTTCGAGCATTTGCATTCAAGTGTGTTCTTGAATATAAATGACTTATAGCTTTTGAAGAAACACTCTTAAGAAACAATAAATGTAATTACCTTTTGTTAACACTCACTCAACCACGAGGGTAGTGTAATTCAAAATTGAACGTACTGTAATATTAATTGAAGAAACTGATCGCATGAAAGAAAAATACGGTGAAATTGTTTTCAGCAACTGGCATTTTAAAATATGTTTGCTTTTCAAACGCGAAAATACGCTTGTCTAAAAAGCAAAAAGCCGCATAAACCGCTGCGTTGTTTAGCAATTTGTTTTAGTACTTCGAACAATGGTGAGTGTTAAAGACTTTAACATTTAAGTCAGAACGAATAGAGATTTTAAATTTAACTCACAACCTGTTGATGCACAGAAATACCTCACGCTTAAGTCAAACAACGAGCGAAGCTATTCGAATTTAGCGCGCGACAATAATTTACTTTCAAGTCAAAACGAATAGAGATTTTAAATTTAACTCGCAATCTACGGATACACAGAAATACCTTACGCTTAAGTCAAACAATGAGCAAAGCTATTCCATCGAATTTAGTGCGCGTATAGTGCTAAAGTGCTCGGACAATATCGCTTTTAATTCACAAGATCTAACGAAACATTTCTGTCATTTTAATTTAAGCGGTCATTTATAAAGTCTATAAAAATACAATGAACTAAAACAACTGTTGTTTGAGGAAAGCGTATACGTATGCGTCGCTTCAAAACATAGAGAAAGCATGTTCGCATGTAACCTAGTGATATTTTACGTAGCGAAACCTAGCGAGCGCTCTGTTTATCTCTATTTGACAACGACCGATACGGCGATTTTCAGTTCTCAGCACAAATGAAAATAAAGAATCCATTCAGACCATTCATCATACGAAAAGTCTACTTTCGAACTAAAAGCCTTTTCTGTGCTATGATTAGAAAATCAAAAAATTCCAAAACAAAGTTGCATGTCCAAACGAATAACAACAAACAGTGTACTTGCTTTATAATTTTCCAATATACACTGATCACAAGTTTACTTTACGAGAAAGAAAAGAAACTGGGCAGCTGTGATTCTTTTAAACGGTATAACGAATTAAGGGTCAATTAATTAGATAACAGTTTAGGAACGAAGTAACAATACTTTTCTTAAAGTCAAAGATTGTTTGGATGCGCAGCGCTAATTCGCGTACTCAAGAGAGAAACGATACGAGATAAAATACTCTTTTTAATTACAATTAAGTTGTCTCAAGGGTAATTGAACTAAATTCATTTGTATTTATTTGCATACTGTCGAAAAACATGAGATTGTAATAAGACATCGTACGAACAGAATGGACTACGGAAAAAATAAAAACCTCTTTGTTTTCGCAATCGTGACAAGCGTTCTTTATTTAAAAGTTACTGAAACAAACAATAGATTGGAGTCATTCACTGCTGGTCCAAGAACAGCTAAGACCGACCCCTTGGAGTAGCTCATTGTAACTCAGAGCAACTCAGAGCATTTGAAGTGAGTGAGAAACTCGTAGCACTTGGGCGAGCAACTAAGAACATTTGCCGGAGTGAGCAACTCAGAGCAACACAGAGCAACTCAGAGCAACACAGAGCAACTCGGAGCAACACAGAGCAACTCGGAGCAACACAGAGTAACTCAGAGCAACTCAGAGCAACTCAGAGCAACACAGAGCAACTTGGAGCAACACAGAGCAACTCGGAGCAACACAGAACAACTCAGAGCAACTCAGAGCAACTCAGAGCAGCTCAGAGCAACTCACGCGATCATGTTATAGGGTCGATAACAGATGCTCTTTGTCGATCAGTGTCTAGTCAATTTGACATAAGACCAATCACAACAGAGGTCAAAAACTACAATTCTTAATATTTCAAGAATGACATTTATTATTGACAATCGCAAAATAATACATTAAAGAAAATCCACTCGCATTCTAATTCATTTTTCAAGGAATTGATCACGTTGTATTAAAACTATCGTAATATTTTCTTTTTCTTGCTGTGTAAGTCAAGTCTTCATCTTCATTCAACGTTTCTTTAGGCAGGTCCTCTTGGTCAAACAGTCTGTTCAATAAATATTTTCGTGTATTGACTGCTGCTTCAGCGGCCTCCTCATAATCCATGTCATCATCCTGCATAAAGCTATGTAATGTTTTCATGACCTTTTTATGCAGTGGGTCAGTTCTAAGATCACGATACCACTTTAGATAGTGCAGATACAACCTTCGTAGCCTCTTTCTGTAAACAGGGAGTAAAAGATTGGATGCTTGAACCTCCGCAACGTCTTGTGGCAAACCCTGCATCGTGTTCTCTTTCACCTGCTCTTCCCAGGTTGAGCTAAGATCATTAATAACTTCCTCACGTAACTTATCCCAAGGATCAGTATCATCATTTTCGGCGTCACTGGCTATGCTTTTCTGGTCTTCGTCTTCGTCATCATCACCATTGCCATCATCATCATCATCATCATCATCATCATCATCATCATCATCATCATCATCAGAATCATCACCATCTTTCTCTTCTTCTTCTTCTTTCTCCATCCGACGCATTGCCTTTTCATATTCCTCAAATGGGTTTTCATCATTACAAGTATCTGGAGAATTCTCTCCCATTCTATACTGGCTGGTCATCTCTTCTTGTTGCTCTGAACGTTTATTACAACCTTGCTTCTCGTGCCTATCTCTATTGTATTTTCGGCAAAATACTCTTTCACAGAATTGACAAGAATGCATATTGATCCAGGATGGTTACTCGATGATGACTTGTTGTAAAATGAGCACAGACACATCACCTTGCTTATTTATATAGCTGAGTCACTCAAAAGGGTTTTGATGATTGAGCATGCCCTTTTGTTTCAAAAAGAGGTTTTACTTGACCTGAAGCCTAATAAAACTAGTAAAAACTATACAACGTGTTCCAAAATAATAAATAAATAAATAAAAACTAACAATTATCACCCGGGATGAAAGGCATGTCAAGCATCAGGGTCAGTAGTAGTAGAAGACCAACATTTTTCAAGCCTTGCTACTGTCTTCCCAGTCTTCCCTTCATTAACAATACTTAATCATGGCTTTACAATTTGGTCTTCCTGCATTTATATTTCGATTTCCTCCTCTTTTTAAAACAATAAAAAAGAATGAGCTTGCCCAGTGTCAGAATCCTCACACTGACTAGTTTTTCTTGTGCTTCAAAACAAAACACAGTTATTAAGAAGAAAACAATAATTATGCCTTGACCAGGATTCGAACCTGGGTTACTACGGCCACAACGCAGTGTCTTAACCACTAGACCATGAAAGCAGTGGATACTACAGCTGGATAATTTAAAAAATTTACAATGATGCGGGAATTTTCTTTAATATATTATTTTGCGATTGTCAATAATAAATGTCATTCTTGAAATATTAAGAATTGTAGTTTTTGACCTCTGTTGTGATTGGTCTTATGTCAAATTGACTAGACACTGATCGACAAAGAGCATCTGTTATCGACCCTATAACATGATCGCGTGAGTTGCTCTGAGCTGCTCTGAGTTGCTCTGAGCTGCTCTGAGTTGCTCTGAGTTACTCTGTGTTGCTCCGAGTTGCTCTGTGTTGCTCCGAGTTGCTCTGTGTTGCTCTGAGTTGCTCTGAGTTGCTCTGAGTTACTCTGTGTTGCTCCGAGTTGCTCTGTGTTGCTCCGAGTTGCTCTGTGTTGCTCTGAGTTGCTCACTCCGGCAAATGTTCTTAGTTGCTCGCCCAAGTGCTACGAGTTTCTCACTCACTTCAAATGCTCTGAGTTGCTCTGAGTTACAATGAGCTACTCCAAGGGGTCGGTCTTAGCTGTTCTTGGACCAGCAGTGAATGACTCCAATCTATTGTTTGTTTCAGTAACTTTTAAATAAAGAACGCTTGTCACGATTGCGAAAACAAAGAGGTTTTTATTTTTTCCGTAGTCCATTCTGTTCGTACGATGTCTTATTACAATCTCATGTTTTTCGACAGTATGCAAATAAATACAAATGAATTTAGTTCAATTACCCTTGAGACAACTTAATTGTAATTAAAAAGAGTATTTTATCTCGTATCGTTTCTCTCTTGAGTACGCGAATTAGCGCTGCGCATCCAAACAATCTTTGACTTTAAGAAAAGTATTGTTACTTCGTTCCTAAACTGTTATCTAATTAATTGACCCTTAATTCGTTATACCGTTTAAAAGAATCACAGCTGCCCAGTTTCTTTTCTTTCTCGTAAAGTAAACTTGTGATCAGTGTATATTGGAAAATTATAAAGCAAGTACACTGTTTGTTGTTATTCGTTTGGACATGCAACTTTGTTTTGGAATTTTTTGATTTTCTAATCATAGCACAGAAAAGGCTTTTAGTTCGAAAGTAGACTTTTCGTATGATGAATGGTCTGAATGGATTCTTTATTTTCATTTGTGCTGAGAACTGAAAATCGCCGTATCGGTCGTTGTCAAATAGAGATAAACAGAGCGCTCGCCAGGTTTCGCTACGTAAAATATCACTAGGTTACATGCGAACATGCTTTCTCTATGTTTTGAAGCGACGCATACGTATACGCTTTCCTCAAACAACAGTTGTTTTAGTTCATTGTATTTTTATAGACTTTATAAATGACCGCTTAAATTAAAATGACAGAAATGTTTCGTTAGATCTTGTGAATTAAAAGCGATATTGTCCGAGCACTTTAGCACTATACGCGCACTAAATTCGATGGAATAGCTTTGCTCATTGTTTGACTTAAGCGTAAGGTATTTCTGTGTATCCGTAGATTGCGAGTTAAATTTAAAATCTCTATTCGTTTTGACTTGAAAGTAAATTATTGTCGCGCGCTAAATTCGAATAGCTTCGCTCGTTGTTTGACTTAAGCGTGAGGTATTTCTGTGTATCAACAGGTTGTGAGTTAAATTTAAAATCTCTATTCCTTCTGACTTAAATGTTAAAGTCTTTAACACTCACCATTGTTCGAAGTACTAAAACAAATTGCTAAACAACGCAGCGGTTTATGCGGCTTTTTGCTTTTTAGACAAGCGTATTTTCGCGTTTGAAAAGCAAACATATTTTAAAATGTCAGTTGTTGAAAAACAATTTCACCGTATTTTTCTTTTCATGTGATAAGTTTCCTTAATTTATATTGCAGTACGTTCAAGTTTGAATTACGCTACGCTCTTGCATTTGGTTGAGTGAGTGTTAACAAAAGGTAATTACATTTATTGTTTCTTAAGAGTGTTTCTTCAAAAGCTATAAGTCATTTATATTCAAGAACACACTTGAATTCTACACTTTGCAGCGCGCTAAATTCGAATAGCTTCGCTCGCTGCTTGACTTTAAGCGTAAATCTCTATTCGCTCTGACTTGAATGTTAAAGTCTTTAACGCTCACCATAATTCGAAGTACTAAAACAAATTGCTAAACAACGCAACGCACGTTTACTTGTGTTTTCAACTGAACATTAGAATAGTAGATGCGCTGATATTTTCGGTTTGACGCTCAGTAAGTTTAAAGAAAAGTTTATGCGGCATTTTTCTTTCTAGATAAGCGTATTTTCGCGTTTGAAAAGCAAACATTGCTTTAAAATGCCAGTTGCTGAAAACAATTTCACCGTATTTTTCTTTTCATGCGATCAGTTTCATCAATTAATATTACAGTACGTTCAATTTTGAATTACACTACCCTCGTGGTTGAGTGAGTGTTAACAAAAGGTAATTACATTTATTGTTTCTTAAGAGTGTTTCTTCAAAAGCTATAAGTCATTTATATTCAAGAACACACTTGAATGCAAATGCTCGAAAGAAATGTTCGTTAATGTTAATCGAAGTATCGAGCAACTAAAACAATCGGTTAAAGCTGAGCGCTGCCGCCTTGTCCAGTTGAGTTTTGTTTTGATGATGTTTTTACTTCGCTCGTTGTTTGACTTAAGCGTAAGGTATTTCTATGTATCGGTAGATTGCGAGTTAAATTTTATACTCTGTATTCGTTTGGACTTGAAAGTCAATTATTGTCGCGCGCTAAATTTGAATAACTTCGCTCCTTGTTTAACTGTACAGAAACCCGCGCTACGTTTTGCAGCGCGCTAATATTAATTCCATTAGTTTCACTCCTTGTTTGACTTAAGTGTAAAGTATTTCTGTGTATCAGTAGATTGCGAGTTAAATTTAAAATCTCTATGCGTTTTGACTTGAATTTTAAAGTCTTTAACGCTCACCATTATTCGAAGTACTAAAACAATTGCTAAACAACTCAGCGCAAGTTTAATTGTGTTTTCAACTAAACATTAGCATAGTAGGTTCGCTGATATTTTCGGTTTGACGTTCAGTAAGTTTAAAGAAAAGTTTATGAGTCAGTTTGCTTTCTGGATAAGCGTATTTTCGCCTTTGAAAAGCAAACATTACTTTAAAGTGTCACTTGTTGAAAACAATTTCACCGTATTTTTCTTTTCATGTGATCAGTTTCTTCAATTAATATTACAGTACGTTCAAGTTTGAATTACGCTACGCTCGCGGTTGAGTGAGTGTTAACAAAAGGTAATTACATTTATTGTTTCTTAAGAGTGTTTCTTCAAAAGCTTAAGCTTTAAGTCATTTATATTCAAGAACACACTTGAATGCAAATGCTCGAAAGAAATGTTCGTTAACGTTAATCGAAGTATCGAGCAACTAAAACAATCGGTTAAAGCAGCGCTGCAGCCTTGTCCAGTTGAGTTTTGGAGTTTTGTTTTGATGATGTTTAAGACTATTTACTGGTCAAAGAAACCCGCGCTACGAATTGCAGAGCGCTACGTTTTTGTATTAGTATTCCTTCTTGTTTAACTAAATAGTAAAGTATTTCTTACAATGTATCTGTAATGCAGTTGGGCTGTGAGTTATATTCCAAATCGCCATTCGTTTTGACTCGTAAGTAAATTTTTATTGCGCTTGGTCAAAGAAAAAAACCCGCTAAGTAAGGCAGCGCGCTCTGCAACTCGATTAGCTTCGCTCTTTGTTTAACTTAAGCGTAAGATATTTCTGTTAGGTTGCAGGTTGAATTCAAAGTCTCTATTTGTTTTGACATGAAATTCACTCAATTTGAAGCCATGCTTGAGTTTATATTTTGTTTACAATAACCTTCTTTAGTTCAAACCATTAGCAAAAACCAAACAATGTTTTAAACTGTAGCGGACGTGGTCATTAAAAATCAAAACAAGACCAAACAACCTACACTTCAGAGACAATTTAGCAGAATAGATAAAACAAAATGTCAAAGAGATCTTGGACAATTAATTGCAGATGGCTTGTAAAATAAACATAAACATCACACTCTTTGTAACAAAAGTAGAACTGATTGTAATCATTGTTTTTGTTTACTTAATAAAATAATTTTGACAACATCAAATATTGTGTCGTATTCATTTTCTGGGTGCCATTTTGAATACTTAATAAGGGTGAACAAAACCGGTTTGACTCGTTTTTCTAGAGAGCGACCATTTTGAATAATATACCTCTTGACCAACTGGAATGAACCGGTTTGACCATGACGTCAGTGCATTTTCATTGGTTCATCACCCGTCCTTTGTTCTTTTGCCTTTAAATTGAAACCACCACCCGGATGGTTGGGCGGACACGTAACACTACATCACACCATACACTTCTCTCTTAAACACTTTATAAATATTCAATAAAATCTCAGAATACATCTCTCCCAATTCATGCATCCTTAATGACTCCAGCTATACGGACTGCATCTCATTAAACCCCTCCTGTACCTATACGGCATGCATCTCATTCTCTCCTGACTGAACCATTCAAAACCGGTTTTTACCGAGCCAACCTCATTAACTCAGGGCTGCTGCATATATGAATAAATTCGCCCAAGCATCCGGGATAGACTACTTGATAAACAAGCATAAATATATTGGCATCAAAAAAAGATCAATTCTGAAAAGTAACAGATGATAAACAAGCATAAATATATTGGCATCAAAAAAAGATCAATTCTAAAAAGTAACAGTTGATAAACAAGCATAAATATATTGGCATCAAAAAAAGATCAATTCTAAAAAGTAACAGTTGATAAACAAGGATAAATATATTGACAAAAAAATATCTCTTCTATAAAGTAACAGTTGATAAACAAGCATAAATATATTGGCATCAAAAAAAGATCAATTCTAAAAAGTAACAGTTGATAAACAGGCATAAATATATTGACATAAAAAAAAGATCAATTCTAAAAAGTAGCAGTTGATAAACAAGCATAAATATATTGGCATAAAAAAGATCAATTCTGAAAAGTAACAGTTGATAAACAAGCATAAATATATTGACATCAAAAAAAGATCAATTCTAAAAAGTAACAGTTGATAAACAAGCATAAATATATTGGCATCAAAAAAAGATCAATTCTAAAAAGTAACAGTTGATAAACAAGCATAAATATATTGACATCAAAAAAAGATCAATTCTAAAAAGTAACAGTTGATAAACAAGCATAAATATATTGGCATCAAAAAAAGATCTCTTCTAAAAAGTAACAGTTGATAAACAAGCATAAATATATTGGCATCAAAAAAAGATCAATTCTGAAAAGTAACAGTTGATGAACAAGCATAAATATATTGGCATAAAAAAAAAGATAAATTCTGAAAAGTATTAACAGCTAATAAAAAAGCATAAATGTATTGACATAAAAAAAGATCAATTCTAAAAAGTAACATTGGCATCCTTACTGGTACTCTTGTGGGAATAAATTGCGAGACAAGAAAATCAGGCTCTATTTTGTAAGGCATGGTAGTTAACGTTTGTTTAGGGAAGCCACCTTAAACAAACGTAAGTATGTGAATGAGCTAAACTTAGAGTACTTCAATCTCTCAACAGACCCACGTTTCCTTAATAGCCATGTAACTTGTGCCAAGGACTTCATACAACTTGATGTAAAACTCAACCCAAAGCCCTGGCAAAAGGTTCAGACGAAACTTGAGATGCACCTCATCGATAAACACTGCAAACCCTTTTATGTCAATAACACGCATGTCTTCATACGAACTTCGCTTTATGACTGCGGTACAAAGTCAGAGGTTACTAAAGATCACGTGATCTTCACTAACTCGCTTATGGTGAAGGAAGAGACTGGAGCTGGTCAGTTGGTATCTTTTATCCCGGATGTAGAAGTTGATTTTCGTTGTATCTATGGTAGAAAGAACGTCACGAGAACAGCAGGTATTACTCAGGAATAAGCGAATAAGAAGCGTTTTAAAATAACCGTTTAATTTCAGCACTTGAAGTGGTTCTAGACAGTCCATTTAGAAAAGAAGGAACATGCTCTGTTTACTTTTATGACTGTTTTGTGGATGTAGCAACCGTAGAAGATTTAACTTTAAAATGTAAAACGTTTTTGTCTTTTAGCACCTCTGCAGTTGGATAAACTCCATTCAAGCCCCAAGAAAGTCATAAGTTTTCTTGGGTTACCAGTTGAGCTGAAGTGTGCGTTCAAATATGGCGCCCCTCCTGTGAACGTTATGATTTCACGTGAAGGAAAAGTTGTTGCAAACCAGGAAAATGGCACGCAAACTGCCAAGATTACTGTTGGGCGAAGGAAAAAGGACTATGGCTTATACACTTGCCTGGCTAAAGATGCAAACAATGAGAACATTACACATAATATAGAATTAAAGAAATTTGGTGAGTCAGCTTGTTTTTTTTTTTTAAGTATAACTCCCCCCCCCCCCCCCCCTCACTTCGTTCATCTCTTTCTTCCTAACCCTAACTCTCCACATTTTAAGGAAGTACACTAAGGGGACCCTAATACTAAAAGACTACCAGAAGAGGAAAGTTAATTCATAATCGAACTTAACAAAAAAAAATTTTTTTTTGTTTCTATTAAAAGATCCATCATCAAAGATATCAACTGATGGCAAAAAGATCACTTGCACACGTAATGAAATGCAGTTAACGCTTAGCCGCGTGACGTTTCCATGGTTACAGCCAGGATATTTTGACATGCATCTACGTGACAAAAACTGTCGACCTTATCACGTGAATTCCACGCACATTATCGTCAAAACTACATATGGGGATTGTAAAACATCTGCAACGACATCATCTCATGACGTCATCTATCGCAATGTCTTAAAAGCGCTTGCGACGACTCTATCTGCAATACCCGGGACACTTGCCACTCGAGTCCCGGATGTATTGTTCCCTTTCCAGTGTCGGTTTGATCGCGAGCAAATGGATTCAATTCCACTGGCACTGAAACCTGAGCAGTACAACACAGGCATGCATACTGAATTATTCAATTGGGCTACCCTTTGGTTATCCATTCTAACCATCTTATTGCCAGTCATATTAAAGCTATACATTTTTATCTTTATTGACATTTTGTAAATTTGTCTAACCCTGTCTTACCTTAGTTTCAGTAACTCAATAGACCCTATTCAATGTATTATCGATTAAGCTCTCTTGACCTCATGTTAAAGTGAAAATTCTTTTGAACCTCACTCATGCAAACGAGGCTAAGCCGGGCTGACTAGGATTTACTCAAGGAATCAGCTCAGGTTATCTGGGAGGTCTGGGAGCCAATGTAAATGAGCCAATGAGGGTCAAGCCGAAATCATACCGTCCAGAAGGACATCGGACACCTTATTGAGACTTATATAACGGAGTAACTGGTTAGCTTTTAGTTGAGGTTAGGGGTAGCAGTTTATATAGTTAAATTTAGGACTAAGCAACCCGAGAAGCTTAGGTGGTACAGTGGTATGGTAGGCTATGTAAGCTTAAGCCTAGCTGAGGTCACAGGTTCAATCCTGAGTAGGGATTTTAGATTTTCTTTTTACACTTAAAAATTTATTGAAAATAAAACTCTAAGTGTCGACATTACGTTATATAAGTCTTAATGGGGTGTCCGACGTCCTTCTGGACGGTATGATTTAGGCACAACCGCCAATGAGTCTGTTTTCAATAAGTTTATAGAAAAATTTGTCACAGCAAAAAACAGATCGAAAAAATTGTACCTTTTTTATCATTTTTATTGCAGAGCCGCTCACTGCTGATAAGTCGAAGAGCAGTCCATTCATCGTTAAATCTTATAAAGGTTTTGAAGTGAGACTGGTTTGTACGTTTAAAGGTGGAGTCCCTCCTATCAATGTTATTCTGACCAGGGCAGGGAGAAGGCTGACTGAGGGGGTGGTAGTAAAAGGGAAGGTTTTGTACTTCACACTGAAGACCCATCGCACAGCAGCATTCAGATCTTATGAGTGCATTGCGACTGATGCTGAAGGAAATATGGTAAAGCAAAGAATTACTCTTCAAAGGGCGGGTAAGACGGTGTGTTAGCTATTACATAAATACTCTTTATAGTCTATATTTTCAGCCTATAGTAGAAATGTATTATCTCAATTAGTTGATTAATTAGTTGATGATTTTTGCGGTTTTCTTTAGCTTTTTTGTTATACTTTATCAATCAGTTTCCCTTTTACTCAAGCTTGTTTCTTTTTTTTTAAGATTAAAGAAATTCCAAGAACAGTTTAAGATGGAAAGTTTATTAGCGATTGTACATATCATTCGAATCCTTTAAGAATATTTTGCAGTTGTTTTACAACAAAACGAAGCAAGACACTGTTTAATTTTATGGATTTGAATAACTGTAACAGACTAAAGCAGGAAAAGCTGCTTTCTGATTGAGATTCTACTTAATATGTTATGTATTGTGCATCATTTTAGGGCCGCGTGACATGACGTCAGACGGGTTAACAGTGACTTGTAAAAGTGATTACATGGATGTTAATTTGAGTAGACTTGAATATCCCTGGCTCGATCCAAGCCTTATCGGTATTAACCTTATCCAATCAAATTGCACTACGTTTTACATCACGGATATGGAAATTAGGATCCAGGTTCCACTCCACAGGTGTGGCACCAGAACACTCCGCAAAAATAAGCACGTGTTGGAATCTCGTAACATAGTTGTGACCCGACCAAAGCGTCCACGTGGATTACGTATCACATATCTACCCGATATCCACTTTCCATTTGGCTGTGTCTATGAGATAACTCAATCGAATGGAAAATCAGCACTCAAACCAATCGGTAAGGATAAATATTAGTGATAACACTATTATCGAATATAATATGTACAAGCGAAACTAGACTCGCGCATAAGGAGGTTATCTGGAAAAAAAGGAGGGCGAAATGTGTCAAATAGGAAATAATTAGGGTCTTTCAGGAGTAGTCGCTCCCCTGTATCCATCTCTGTGTTGTAGGCATGGTGGTCTTTTAGTAGCCTCTGGATTGTACTTGACGTAAAATGGACTGTTTAACAAAGACAACTGTCTTTTCATTCAACGGAAATCATTGATAAACACTACCATTCATCCAACGGTTTTTCAATATTTTATTACATAGTTCCTCCCGTAGCTTATAAAACTAGTGACACCTGTAAACCACGCACAGACCACCAGACAAACAGCAGCACATTATAGACAGATCTTTGTGCAGATCACGATCAGCGATGGACTAATCAAACAGCTAAAAATGTAATATTTTTTGTTGTTGTTAAATATTTCGCTGAGACAAAACTAACCTTCATTAGGGGCTCGCACATAGCCATGCGAGAAGAATATGGACGAACTATTGTGAAGCCTTAAATCAAATACACCTTGATCAACCTACTGCCATTTCTAATCACTTCGCTCTCCTGAACTTTCGATAAACAATCTAGAAGTCATCCCACTGAAACCCAAAAAACTCGAACCCCTCTCCTCCGCAGAGGCCTCCTAGTCACGCTCCACGCTTGGCAAAAAACGCGCGGAGGCTGGGTAGAGGTAAAAAGTAAAGCGCGCGGGGAACTCTGCTCTTTCACTCTTCCCATCGTTCCCCGCGTTCCCATTTAATATTTTACTGTTCTTCACTGATGGGAGCCTCTGCGGAAGAGAGAGAACTCGAACAGAAATAACATTCGCAAAGCTAAAGCAGCTAAAGAAGGGTATTTATGATCCAAAGAAATCACACTCGAACCTTATGGCCTGAAAAGACGGGACGAAACTTAACCTTTAATATTAACCATTGTTATTATATTTACCCGTTTCCACCGTTTCTTTTTTAGTGTATTCTTATCAGCCAATCATGTATCTACGTTCTATCTTTACCTTTAAAAAAAAATAATTAACCGTCTGTTTCCATTTTCAAGTAAGATCACTTAGCTATCTGCCAACCGCAGATGAAAAGTTAATTTTTTCTAACTGAAATATTGGGCAATAAATGCAATTTGTTTAAAGTGGTACAACGATACGACGAAAATGTTTGTCTTTCTTTTCGACATTTTTTTTTTTACTTCACTTTATCCAATGAGTTTATAATAACATAAATCCGCGCTATAATTTAGAACGATATATAAAGCTTACTGAATCTAGAAATTGCTGGCCGAAAACCACCAAAAATCCGGCCGCTATTACTCAGTTTAAAAAGTCAAGCCCGTGATTGTTCTAGAAAGCGGTCTCACGTGTGAGATATGCCGACTTGTCTCGTTACGTCATATTCGCAACGAAGATCGTGGTGATTTCTTGGACAACAGCGAAAGAAGTCACTGAATGAAAAGGATTTGGATACGTCTTCCCCGTAAAATTTACTTTCCACTTCGTCGAGAAACGTTGCGAAGGAAAATTTTGGCGAAGAACTCGATAAGCAATGTTATATTTTTAAAACCACATTCATTTACATTTTTCTACTTCAGTAGTACTATTTTTTGGTATTTCAGTTTGGCTTTCGCAAGCCTGAAAATATGAAACGTCCGTTTGGAAGTTAAAACATTTTCTATCGTTTTCCTTTTTAGAAGAACTTAGGCCTGATGTATCTGAATCAAGTTCAAACACAATATTCTCTCCACTCAACATGGCGATCAAGTTAAGGTGCGCTTTCCAGGGAGGTGAGCCCCCAGTCCAGGTCAGCATCAGTAGGCACAAGACCGTGATAGCGCGTGCGCAAGGCAGAAAGTTGAGCTTTGTGATAAAACCACATATTCAAGATGGTGGGTTCTTTGTTTGCTGGGCGATCGATGCTCGAAACAAGACCGTTACTTATGCAATAAACTTAACGGTTCCAGGTAAAATCATTTGAGCCTTGTATAATATAGTTAATTGTTTTCTTGATTATGAATCATTCACGATCAATACAATTGGGCCATGGGATAACTGCCAGAGTGGTTTCCAATGTTTGAGTCACCATCACACTCAATCTCGTTTTAGCAAAATAATACAAGTAAGTGTATGATTGAATAAACGTCTAATTAGCTCAAGTCATTAAACAACAAAGAAATGTTCATAAATGGAATGGACACAAATTTATAGCATTTTAACCAAGTGACTTGGTTAAAATGCTATAAATTTGTCATAATTTTCAAAGCATTCAGAGTGTGAGCTTGGGTGTCCTGTGATGAAACATTTCGCTACGGGCAAATACCTTTGATTAATAAGGATGCTAACCACCACCTCTCTGCTTTCGATGAAAAGTTAGTGGTTACGGTGGGTGGTTGTTCACATAACTCCGTTGTATTCTCGACCCCAAAGCCCTCGTTTGTTCCTATTTTTGACCGCGACCGAAGGCTGTGGGAATCCCCATGCACGCATAGCCAAAATTCATTCTCGACTCCAGAGCCTTCGATCGTGCTCTTTTTTGCCTCGGTCATGCGCAAAAGAGAAATGCTGTGGGATCGATAATGAAGTCCGTTGCTGATTTGAGGAAAAGCTCTGGGGTCGATAGCCGCCACTCGCATTTATGTTCAGTTCTGTCCTCTTGTTTTCTTACAGTTAACGGGGTCATCTGGAACAAAGGAGCAGAAACCGATTGCAGTTCAAAATTCACAACTGTTACTTTGTCCCGAGCGAACTTCCCTTGGTTAAATACAAGGCGCATGCGTGTGCATCTCAATGATCCAGTTTGCCGGCCTTATGTCAACAACACGCATGTCATTTTTAAGGTACCACTGGGAGGATGTGGTAGCAGGCACATTACATCTTCAAGGGAACTTATATTTTCCAACCGATTGTATATTGTCAACAAACCATATTACACGGAGAGAGAAGAGAAGAGCATATTGAAAATTCATTTTTACTGTAAATACAGCCTAACTGACAGTCTTGGTCGGAAAACAAAGGGATTTTTGTAAGAAAACTAACACTTTGACTTTGAGTCACGGCTCGCTCTTATAGATGTGTCTGCACAGTTTGATTCTCTAATGATATTCTGAAGTGTTTCCATTCAAGTGTGAGCTGCCGATGAGTACTGATTTCTCGGGAACTGATTGTTGTTTGAAGCGTATGTATGAAAGCTGCTGTATTGAACAATACTTCCCTCTGTTGTTGTTTCTTATACTGTACATACAACTCTTTAAAAAGAGTTAAACCTCCTTATCCTGTGTTACTATACTGTACGATATTATACTGTACATAGTGATACTAGCTTAGTCTGGTTTGGCGATGTCCTAAAAATGAATTTGGCTATCTGTAAGGCGAGAAAGGATCTCTTCAAGTAAAACTCCATTGGGAAAGTAAATGTATCATAGTTGTGTGCATGCAAGTAAAGTGTAATAGGCCTTTTCCGAGTTACGTTATGCCTCGTTGTCAAAGCGAGGCTAGGTGCACAACCTTTCATATGAAAATGTTTTTTTATTCAAATGCAAATAAAACTCATCTTTATATCAAAGATTGTGCACCTAGCCTCGCTTTGACAACGAGGCATAACGTAACTCGGAAATGGCCTATTGTACCATAGAAGTGTGCATCTATAAGGGTATAAAGCGATTTTCTATTCATCGTTCATAGTTATCGTCTACTCCTTTTCTTGGTACGTGTTTATTAGCTCTCTTTAGTAAGTACAATTTGATTCTACAATGATATCCTAAAGTGTGTCCATTCAAGTAGAGCTACCAATGCGGAATAGATAAGCAAACTTCTATGGAAATGTTTGTTTATCCTTCTTCGAGCTAGTAAGATAATGAAAGAAAAAATAAATGCCATATGTGTTTTAATATAATCTATATTTTACCATTTATCCATAAAATAAAAGAGCTTTGGGCTGAAAAATGGAGTTGTCAGTCCAACAGAACGAGTCAAAACATCACTGATAACTACTCACGTAAACAGCTTATCCGCGCTGAATACCTCAAAAGGCACACAGTAAACATGAAAAATGGCGGGAAAATCCTAATCACGTGATAGTTTCTACCGTTCGCTATTTCTGTAAACGCGATACTAAATCTAAATTCAACATTGTTAAATGACGTTGAATTTATTTCGACAGGTCATGTATTTGTGGTAAATTTATTGTTTTGATATGGCTCGTTCAGTTGGTATTCCTTCTGAGTATTAATTTTAGTACTGTCTGTACTATTTTTACCTTGTTTGTTCTTACAAAAAGTATTTATTTGACCGGATAATAATGGATGTCGGACCATGATTAACGTGTTGCATCTTGACTATTTTAACATCTCACGGATGTTTTCTTTTTTTCTTCTCGTTCTAAAACTTTCTTCGTATTCCGCTACATTCCATGCAGCGATTCAGAACGTCACTCAGGCCTTGTTGTCGCAGCTATTTGTGGTCAATATATTTAGTTACGTTCCAGAAGAATCTCCAGCAATCGTAAACCGCCAAGAAAATTAAAGCTCGTCTTAGTCTCAGTAGAAGGCCACACCGACTCATGTAATTGATTTCACGTTTAATGAAGTCACTAATTTAGGTTGTCAAATTAGCCCAATGTGGGAAGTTCTACTGGTTTAGACTCCTCTTTAATTGTCGAGTCACTTACGAAAATGCATGATACGTCAAAGTCCCTTAACCAAACACAGAACAGTCCGTCAGTATTGAAGTTTGCAATTGAAAAATATCGATATTAGATATATCTTGATGTCCATTCGAAAATCTATTAAAACCAGATGTTCACTACTACTACTACTACTACTAGTACTACTACTACTACTACTACTACTACTACTACTACTACTACTACTACTACTACTACTACTACTACTACTACTACTACTACTAATGCTGCTGCTAGGCTGCTGCTGCTGCTACTTACTACATGTAACAAATATGATGATTAATGACATTGGTAGCCTAAACCAGACATAACCAATATAATACGAGAATTTAGTTTTATCGACTGAGTCGATAAGGTAAAATGACCACGTAAAAAGATTCAAATAGCTGACGTTGCGAGCGCTAGCCCTTCCGACGAAGGGCTAGCGCTCCAAATGTCAGCTATTTGAATCTTTTTACGGTGGTCAATTTACCTTATCGACTCAGTCGATAAAACTATATAAATTCTCGTGTTTCATCCCCCCACCGACGCAGCACCACAGTTTCTCTAGAAACTAACCCCATTCAAAACCAATATAATGACATCAGAAATCGTCAAATAACAGATAAGTTAGAATAATCTTTATAGTTAATTGATAATCCTTATCCCATACAAAAGATTCAAGGCGATGTTATCGATCAGTCATTAATTCTATTTTTATCGTTATTCCCTGATGTATGGATTAAAAATTGACCCTTCGTTTATACATCCTGTCATTAATGTCATTGACGTCAGCGATATGTGATGTCTGGGCCACACCACGGAAAGTGTCGACCAAGTTTAGTGCAAAACGTCACTTTTCAGAAGCTCTAAAGGAAGAATCCGCTGAGCGAATTCTGTGCAGGCGTAAAAATATTTCCTGAGAGGTTCCTTGCATATTTAACAATTATTTACCGAAGTGGAGGTGATTAGTGATGGGTATTTAGCGATCCGAGAGCCTGCGCGCCATCCAGCACTTGTCCAAACGATGTCTGTGATTCGCTAAGAAAACAATAGGTTTGTCCCGCTGAGATAGGGATTAGGGATAGGGGCATTTTTCAAGTGATATATCAATTGTATCGTTCGCCAATCACAGACATCGTTTGGACAACTACGGGGTCGCCCATCCGAAAATCGGCAAGGTAAGTACATCTAACACTCTTCTCCGACACTGAGGTGAAGAATTGTTTTAGTATATACCACATAAACCAATAGCCATCCAAAAGTAGTTTCTTCATTTCTGACAAAATTGAGTAGCCAATCAGAGCGCGCGAAAAACAATATCCACTGGTTTGGTATGTACTAATATCAGCTTTTTTGGTTTATCAACTGATCCCACACGGATTCTCCCACACGCAGTCTGAGGAGTGGTAACCTAAGAAACGAAGCTATAATTGACTTGCAGGTCACATTCTTCGGTGTATTTGCCCTATAATACGGAGCATAATAAGGAAAAGTCTTTACGAACTTAGTAGACCACAGCGGCCCGCTGAAGCTTTACTTTGTTTCTGTAGCACGAAAAGATTATAGGAAAATGTCTTCCTCTTCTTAGCATCATTTTCGCTGCTACACATTTGTGCTCCTGGGTCAAAAGAGACAATGTAGAGTAAAGTTTGTTGTGTAAGGAGACAACACGAAAGGACCTGAGTCACTGACCCTCACATTAAAACTCGCACGTGATAACACTACTACGCCTTCACATAATAAGGAATTGCTGAGAAATTCTCGTGCATGATACAGCTGTTAGTGGGCTTGGGCGATTAAAGGTTTCTGTGTTTATTTTTTAACAGGACTGGGGCGTATACCATAAATGATAAAATAAACACCCATTTAACTGAAACGGCTATTTTGCAACTATTATTTTAAAAGGTATTTGTTTAATTTTACATGCTCAGAGACAACGTAATGCTTGTTGTGCCATATTCATTTAATTGCATGTTTATGAAATAACATGATGTTGGAGTTACGGTAACTGAATTTAAAACATCACGATATTGAAGCAACGCATTCATGACAAGAGCGAGAATTTCCAGAAAAAATGCCTGAATTGTGGTTTGATGTAGACCTGATAAATCATGTAATAATAATAATAATAATAATAATGATGATGATTTAACAATTTATATAGCGCATTATACATACGAAATGATCTAATGCGCTTTACAATTTTTATAAGAATGTACATTTAATAATGGTATTTAGTGAGGTAAATGAATCTGATGACACCGCTCATCAAGCTAGGAAGTTATTTAGAGATTACGGAAGTCGATGACGAGTTTATTAATTAAATGCATGTCATCATGTTGGTCGAGTTCTTCAAATTCTGTCACGAATGCGTCGGATTGACAAGTGTCAATTTGGGCTGTCGCGAAACAGCGCGCTGATCCGTTTTGAAGCTATTTCCATGCGAATTCTTTCGTCTGAACGAGTTCTTCAGACACGGAAATAGTGATTGCGAAATATCAAGAGAAGGTGCATCAATTTCAATCATGATTATATATAAACTCAATTGACTGAGAGGGTTCTAGATAGTCTAGGAAAGCACGATTGAGAAATAACAACAGACGAAGCATCACTAGATTTCGATCATGATTCCGTATAAACCCAATTGTCCGAGAGAGTTCTAGATAGTCTAGGCATGCACGATTGGCTCGTAACACCATAAGGCGCATCATTGTATTTAACCATTTTACAATGTGAACCCGATTGTCTGACAGAGTTCTGGGGAATCTAGAGATGCACGATTGAAATCAGCTTGTTTATAGCCTGTTTACAAAGGAGGGGAGGGGCGGCTGTACACAGGCTTTATTGAAATATTGATCACCGCCTTAAAACATGTTTCCATGTGAATCCAATTGTCTGGTACATAATGTTACATTCACACTGGATAGCTCAAATATACATGCAAAGAGTGCCTGGTCAAAACATATATTATTCAATGAAAAAAAAAAAAATGGTCAAACATAAGGCGAAATTATTTTGTTTTACCGGTATCTTTTCGTTATTTTTTAGTTCTCTTTTTCCGTTATTTGTTTAAAAATGATCCAAAGCCGTCGAAAAATAGCAAGACGACAAATGATTTTGCATGATAGTTGAATAAACATTAGCTGACCGGCATTCGGCGAAATCCGGTGATGACTGCAGCCAGTGTGGGAAGAACACAGAGGCCTGACAGAGGCCATCCTTTGAGCAAGCGTGGAATTAAAAAAAAAACAGTAAAACCAAAAGGATTCCTTATAAATCTCGGTTATTGGGCGTGGCCCAACAGGTACTTATTCTTTCCGACAAGTAGGTTTTGCGATAACTCTAAAACAGTTTTAAAAAGGTTAACCGGGTACTTAGAATTTTAATCAGTTTCCGGGGTTGGCTGCAAAGGGTGCTGTTTCCCTGTTATGTCCCAATTCCCGGACCTGTGAGCGGCGGCGCTTCATTCACCATTCGCCCTTCGCCATCATTTTTTGTAGGAAACGGTACTGGTCTGTTGGATGATACTGCTTATGCTATGGCTAATAGATTGCTTCCGTGTCATCTAAACACCTCAGCAAAGTCAGCTACAGCACTTCTCCACTGCCATGCCGTTTGTTGCCTTGAACGACTTTCCTGATTAATTAACGTTTCGGAAGCAATGTGGAAACTTGTTTCGGGAAAATACGACAGTTTTTCTGTGTAATATATAATGTTACCATCACTTCTTTAGTACGTAATTTTGCACTCAATTTGGACGTAAATTGACATTTTATCAGCTATTTCACATTATTTTAAATAATGTCGGGTAAAACCACAAACTCAAAGATGCTGATTTCCATAAGGGTCGTGAAAATAACAAAAGTGAAGAACCTTGAATAATAATAATCATCATCATCTATCATAGGGCTATTCAATCCTCCTCCTTCAAGTTGTTCTGTCTCTGGCTGTAGTACAATTTGGACTTTTTTTCCTGCACTTAACATTTTTCTTACGTTCCAACACCCGACCCTCACACTTTGTTTGGGTGTAACTGTCTACTCTGTGTACAAGCTTCGCTTCTTTGACTCGTACCCTTCATGCTGCTATTCTCCCATCTTCAAGAACCTTGAATATCGAATTATCAAAAAACTAACGTTGTTTACCAACCTGAAAACAGTTTTCCTCGTGTTGAAAACGGCAGCCGGCAAACGAGAAAAATGGCGGGCAAATCATGATCACGTGGTATTTTCTGCCATTCACGTTTGTCGTAAACGTTATGTTTAATCCTTTTCATTGTGAGATTTCAGGTCGGTTTTCTGGCAGCCCAATCGATCTAATAACAAAAAGAATGTTAATTATCCTGGACTGATCCTCACTGTCAGTTGTTTTTATCAGAAAAGCCGCCATTATGGTGCAGATTACAGAAAATCTTCAGCAAACAAATACTAGACTGCATTTATCTTATCAGACTAAGACAATCCACCAGACAGGTAACATGCAGCTAAATCGGCTTTTGAACAATGTTTATTATTATTGCATTTTCATATACTTTTAGCTATTTTAGACGCTTTAAGCAAAAGCTGGTTAATTTGTCCTTTTTAAAAGTAACGAAAACTTGAATTTTAATAGTGACAGGCGTGCTTGTCCGCCAAATTTCCATGTTTTCGCAAGCAGTTTTTTTTCAATCAAACTTTCTTTCAGGCGTACTCTGTCCTTTTTTGTTTCCGTGTGAGCACAGAGTGATGGACTGCTGATTTCAATAATAGTAATAATAATTGCTCTTTATTTTTCTCCATATTTAATCTATTAGTTTATTTTCAAGAGCTGTTTAAATCAAAATTCAAGAAGAAAGAATCCAAACTCCGTTTTACTGAGAAAAGAAACAGCACCTTCGAAACCATCGCTGAACAGCTTACATTTAAGTGTCAGTGGTTTCACTGTAGGATTTTGTCAACAGACGCTAAAGTTTAATACAACTGCCCCTCAGTTCAGTTTTTACTCTGATAGCTGTCGTTTCGCGTCTATCCCCCAAGCGCGTCTTCCGTGCCTTGCCAAGAGAGACGACTAGGTACGAGTCAGACTCCGGGGTACTCCTTGCCAAATTTCAAATTTTAATTTTTAGTTTAACTATAATATGTAGCATTTGCTCCCCATTTGCAATCTATAGGTGAACAGTTGTTGCCGTCTTTAATGCAACCCTTGTCAGCAGTTTCTTTTTTCGTGCAAAATCTAAAATTTAAACTTCAAAATATGGTTATTCATGGTGGTTATTCAGAATTGTTTACGCTTATGTGGTTTTCTTTCCAGTTTTATCACTGTTCTCGCTTATTTGTCCACGTAAGATTCCTTTAGCCGGAAGAATTTGGGCCTAACGGAAGTAAGTTCAAGCTTTGATGAATGTTTGCGCCGCCAAGTCTGTCACCAATTCAGTTCAGTGCAAGAAAACATGTTTTTCTTCGATAAATGTTGCCGAGTGAGCTTGACAGAATATATGTTTAGTCTTTATATACAAAGGTCTACATACCAAATGTTGGTAGCGAAAAGAGCAAGACTATCTTTTAATAGCTACTAGAAATAGCTGTTATCGACAGAATCTTATCAAACATTTCAAATGTTCTAGTTGCGTTCCAAATATGCTTTTGTAGTGGCTTCAATTGCATCTAAAAGCAATTTAAAAACATTGTTTTGTTTGATTGGTAAGTGCTGAAATTTATAGATAAGCTAAATTATCGATAGACTATCCTTATGTAAATATTTAGAGAATTCTGTGGGATGTTCAAGCCGGTTTAAGGTGTTACCCAAATGCAGACAAGAAAGGACGGAGGGGAACAACAAATCCTATAAACAGACGCCGAGACTTTTCCGCAACAAAGCCGTTTACACACGGTCACGCTGCGTATACATGCTGTCATCTGATCTCACTCACATTTATCAGTTTCCTGTCTTAAGAGTTGTTAACCAACCTGCCATCGCCTTTTGAGGTCGGTAGACACAACGTATCATTTCCCGTGACGTATTCCGGAGGTTTCTGATAAAGTGGAGAATTCAGAGCACGAATTTATCAAACAACAGTGTATCAACGGCAATGGAGCAACAGCTACGAAGCTGTATATTGCGCTTCGTTTTAACGACAAGCTTGATAAGCACAACTTTAACATCTCCTGTAGCGACACAACACAGCGCCGCGTTTGATGAAATAGCTAAAGTGAACGAGCAATACGGTAAGAATCTTCTTCTTTTTCTTCAGTAGGGTAAATATTCGTCTTCTTTCGCGCAAAAACAATGAGAAAATGCGAATCTTGAAGCGTAGTACTCCTTTAAGCTCAGCGCAAACTGGGTTCTTTGCCGTTATGGTTTGCGCAAGCTATTTCTGATTGAATTTCTGTTGAGGACATGATGAATATGATGACATTCAATCGTTTATCATAGTTCTTAAACTCTCTTCGAGAACTGTCCTGAGAATGTCTTGAAACCAGTGCAATACATATTTCAACACGAGATATTACGTTGTTTGAAAAATGCCATCCACATGTGTGCAGATAAATGTAAATATGTCATACGGCTTAGCTAGGTCTCGCAATTCAAGTCTTTAATATTCCCTTCAATAACTTTAATAACTAATTGTTGTTCAACTTTAAAGCTTTTACGATTCAGTTGCCATTGAATTAACTGATTTCTTTCGTGGGAAGATTATGTAAATTGACGTAAATTGTACTGCTGCTATTTTGTAGTCCTTTGTAGGCTTCAAGTGTTAGTTATTTAATACAACACGAGCGCATTCTTGTGAACAGAAAGGTGTTTTATCTTTCACCTTAACTGATCTTAGTCTCACGATCACTGAGAAAACAAACGTTTAGTTGGTCAAAATTATTCGTCTGAACCGCACATGATAGCCCAGAAACACAAACATTGCCCTTTCAGTATCAGCTTAAGCGCGTTTCGATAGCGGGAAATATCTTTGAGGCGCCGACAAAATCTGGTAAGGACTGTCTGGCGGTTTTTTTTAAACCTGTGTATATGTATATACTCCACTTTTTTTAAAGCGGCGTGCTCGGTACTTATGATAATTGCGTTCTTGTGGGAACGAAAACTCTCAACAAACGTGGTCAAAAGTGTAAATTGTTTGGGTTTAAAGTTATCAAGCTCTATCAACAGTTACACTTTGGATTATATTTCACTAAATGCAAGATATCGCAATCGTCCAACTGTAATATTTTACACAAAAATCTCGGAAATGATTTAGAAATTTAATCGTCATTTTGATACGGAGTTTTAAAATTTTGCGGTCGACTTTCAGGGTATAAATAAATAAATAAACAGTTCGTTATCAAACACGAGACGGTACTTCAGTTTCAATATGCTAGTGTTGGCGACATTTATTTAAACTTAATTAGGCCAAATTTTGCCTGAGACTAAAATCACTTTGTCATGTATAGAAGACTAGCGCTTAACCGGCCTTTTATTCTATTAGCGCGAATCTCATTCATTGTTTTAATTTCCTTTCATGTTGGAAATTCATTAACTGGATTAGTACGGTTTTTCATTATTCAAGAATTTTAGTTTGTAAGGATATTACATCCATTTTATTATTCCTCGTAAAATACAGTATGTGCACTTTTATCGCATGAACTCACGTAAATATCAGCAATAAAAACTCCTGTGTTCAAACGGAAATTGATACGAAGAATAAAGGTCTTAAAGTAACATGTTATCTCATATTTTGTCACCTTGCCAGAAAGGGAATATTGGGGTTACAGCTAGTGTATCACCTGGCTCAAATTTTTTTTCATCAAAGTAAATACTAATTTTACTTTGCAAAATACCCGCGAAAATATTCTCATTTTGGTGGTCGCAGACTGTCAGACCCAAGACGCCAATGCAACTAGTTAAACGGCTCAAGGTTTGAGCGAAATGGTTATGGAAGGTTACTTTGTCCTTGAGATTAACAGGGCAGGCTCCCATATTTGATCTTTTATTTCACTCAGCAGTTGGAAGGAGTCCGAGTTTTAGAATGATAAACAAATCAAGTTAAAAGTTGTTTTCTTTTGTTAACTTAAAAGGTTAGACACGGATGCCTCTTGAATACTGGAGTAGAAGGGACCGTTCAATATTGATGACCGTTGGGTATCCAAACACGAACAAAAAACTTCTTTTTTTTTACCCCCGATGAAGGTGACAACGTTTTAACGCGAGATCAGGGTCACCTTTCATCATTATCAAGTTAATTATGTCCAGTTTTGACTTATTCAAGTGGGCTGCTTATATTAAACCATACTCGAAAGATGTTATCTATCTTGAGTGATAAAACATGAAACTGCAGGAACAAGGAACAAACTTAAGATTCATTCATTACCAGAATCCAACCTCCGCTCAACAGTTTTGAATTTATGTTTATTTTTTTTATCTATACGCTTGGGACGAAGTCTCTAGAACTGCCAAGAGCCGGGTAGATATGTACGTGTCTTCCATTGGAATAACACTGCAAGTCCCTCTCAGTGGCTGGATTTGTTCACACTTCTATAGTTGTCACAATAGTCCGTGCTAAGTGTCTATTATTTTTAAGCCTAAAAACAATAAGAAATCAATAGGGCCTTTGCACGGACTAATGCGCCAATTATAAGTGTATGCTGCAAATGAATTTTCCCTTCGAGAGGTTATAAGAATTGACTGTAGATAAGAGAGTTGCAAACAGACCCTTTGCACGAACTGCCAATTAAACATGTATGCTAAATTTCCATTTGCCGCAGAAAATCACGTAATAATCATCCGGTCTTTGAGTCACGTCGCACTGACGGCTTGTTTATCTCTTTACTTCCAGTTGTTTACTGTTATAATTCTTTCCAGTTCACGCTCTTTGAATGCTGCAACCAATTTTCCAGTCGGCATTTTTAGTTCTTTATTTAAAACATTGGGTTGATTTTAGATCGTGCCAATTAAAAGCAAAACCTATTAAAGTTTTTGACGCCGGAATTAAAAATCACCTAAAGTACCGCACAAAAGTGTTTCAAAAAGTCAAGTTATTACCCGACTAAGAAGCTGAATGTCACTAAAATAATCAATTCAAATTCTCAAATAAAATCGTCTTTTTATCTTTACTCAAAAAGAGGGGTACACGAAAAGCCACAGTTAAAGTCTTGCAAAGCGCTATTCATTCATTCATTGGATTACGAAAGGCGCTAAGGAGGTCAAGACTAAACACGACAACAGCAATCTTATCTTATTTGGCTGAGTAACCTTTTTGTTCTTTCACTTGTAACTGGTCCAAAAGATTGGAGAGTATTTACGAACTAATACACAGGGATAACGATGGACAGACTATCTTTGTATGCACTATTTCATGGAGAAAATTCCTTATATCAAAACATATCCATGTTATTAGGTCTTTAAAAATAATGTTATTAGAAGGTCTTACAATTAACAGACAGAGGTATACATATCCATATTTAAAATAATCCAGGTTTCTGCTGTAAAAATTATACTGCTTTAAACGTCTGCAAAACGGTCAAACAAACAAGCAATACCGTTTTTCTTCCAATAAACGCCATTTTACAAACTCAGCTGCCTTAAGAAGGCGTTTACAATTAAAAACGTAATGACTTAAAAAAGCAAATCAGAAATTGTTACATTCCTAAAATAACTGAATGTTCTGAATAAACATTCCCTCCCCATAAACCCAAGAGACATTAACTTATTTTCTGACCGTTCAATAAAATGGAGTGTGTTTTTAAGGGGGCGTATAAATGAGAGTACGGTACACGGATACAAAGTATCCACGTCTCGTTATTTCCTGTGGAATAAAGACCACAAAGCAGTGATAACAAGATTCCAACATTTAAAAAGAAATGATTTTAAAATCTTGTTATCACTGCTGAGGGTAGGGTGGTGTTGCAGTGCAAAAAACAAGTCATTCTAGTTAGAAATAAGGTTTTCAGAATGTAAGCTTATGAACAAACGCTACAGTGTTGTTTTTATAAACAATTTTTTAATTCTTTGGCTTATTATTTACAACACGATTTACGACTAAGACTTATGAAATTATAGATCATTACGGAGTATATCCACTTTAATCACATTCTTCAGTAAATTTCGAAAGCAAAAGTCACGTTCGAATTAACTTAATTTTAGTTGTCGTGCCAACCATTTGACCCACAAATGAAATATTTCCTATACTGACAGTTATGTAGGGATAGGTTTTCTTCGTTGTCTTCGCTGTATGAGCAACATTTTGCACTTTTAATAATGTTCAGAAATGTGGGTACAGCATGTTGAACAACACTTAATACGACAGTCTAGAGTTCAATCCATAAAATTCCTTTATGTTCTTGGAAAATCTTGTCACGAAGAAGCAATTAAACATTTTAGAGAGGCAAATAAGGATCTGCGAGATAATAACACAAAGCACGATTTCTCAACACCAAGGGCGCGTTTTTTGGGAACATATTCTGATCATTCTTTATAAATCAGTATACGCTAACAAAACTATGTTGTTTACATTCTCACAAGGCAAAATGTTTCCAGGTACACATAGTCAAAGTAGTGACTTCTTTCCATATTTTACGAGAGGAATAGGTGCAATAATAACAGGTATTCTGTTTTTGGAATGACCAGAATCTGTCCCAAAAAACGCGCTCTAAGTTTATTATGTTTCGTCACCTAAAGTTGTTTTTTTTTCCTTCACATTTACATTTTTGTATAAGAAAATTAATAATACCTTGTCATGAGCAAAACGATCAAAACATCCACAGTAACGTGTTAGTAGTCCCCCAAACGCATGTTTTGGACAAGAGAGATAAAGGGAAAGAGTAAGGACGAGTAAGGCGTTTATGTCAAATATTCATTTGTGTTCTTTTTCGTTCCTTTGTTAAAAGATAATGAATACCAGACAAGGGAAAATCAAAATCAAAACAAAAACAAATTTGTATTATATTATTCTATATTTTCTTTGCAATCCTTACATGTTAAAAGTTATGCCATATAGGATCCGATGCCGTAGTACATTACCTCTAGTGCAAGAAAGGATCACGGATTGATCTTGCTTTAGTGATTTTGTTTGAAGAGTCAATGTTTGTTTTCACTTGACGCACAATTTTAACTCTTGTGCTTGCGTCGCAGTGAAAACCAATCCTGAAGAGATGGAAAAGGAAACTGGCGAGGACAAAAATCCTACTCATTTCCTCAGCCTCTACCGACCTTTTCTTATGTTTCCTTTACCCCCAGATCCCAGAACATTCTTTTTTTGCCTCACACCCCAGAGTTGCTTGCGGAGAAGACTACAGTAGTTATGAAGTTAACTGCACCAATCTCGACATTTTACATGGTTTTTTGTGCAATAGAGTTGAACGGTGTAACGATTACGTTTTGTTTGTTTGCAGCGAGTTACCAAAATGGAAGGATGTGGCAGGTGGACATGAAAATCCCACGGAAAAATGTCGGAGTGATAGGGCGTGACGGCTCTGCCCCCATACGAGATAAAACGAGTCTGTGGCCCGGGGGAGTTATACCTTACACCATAGCTTACAGCATCCGTAAGTAATAAATATTATTAGACGCGCGCGGTTTTGCAGCAACGTGTTCAAACTTTTTCGGAAAATTATCGCGCGCTAATTAATTCTTATAGCGGGCTACATATGCCTTTCTTTTTTCACAGAAAATCTGTCCTACACTTGATTAGATAGCAGGGGCGGATCCAGGAATTCCTGAAATGGGGGTTGTAAACCTTAATAACTTTCGACGCCATCGGCATGGATGGCGAGCGCCGCAGGCGCGAGCTTCTAGGAGGGCCCGGGGCCATGCCCCCCTCCCAGTAAATTTTTTTCCGATTTTACCCTCTAAAACGCCATTTCCAGCATTCCTAAGACTCGTAAAGCGTTTGTTAAGGCATGATATAAAATCTGGAGTTTACCTTATTTTTCAACCAGAAAACCAAAAATAATAATGCACGATTAAAAGGGACAGCAGAAACAACGATAGTAATTTTCGTTTTTTTACATACCTCGTAAATCGAACAATGTAGCCTAAAAGTGTCTTTTTGGATGAGCTTTTACAAAGCCCTCGCATATCTCGTCTACTCGAATTTCTCAGAGTAATGCATAGCAATAACAGCGAGATCTGAGAAGCGCTCTTCAGACATCGTTGATCTGGAGCAGGTCTTGATCTGTTTCATGAGCGAAAAGGACCGCTCGATCAGCTTCAGCACTATACTGATTGGTAGGGTGCATGCAATGAGGAGATGACGATGGATGCTTGGAAAATCATCCTCGGCACACGCACAAAGTGCTAGTAGAAGATTGCTTGGAAGTTCCTTCTCTGCTGACTGCCACATAGTTTGCCAAGGTCTTTCTCCCAGTACAACATGCCTTCTGTTTTAACAGATAACTCCAGGGTGTTATTGACTATGGTTGATGGTAATAGATAAAGCAGGTGGGAGGCGTGGCGATCCTCGTCAGAAAATCGGTCTTGATTTTGAATAATCAGGGAATCATGAAGTGGAATAGCCACAGATTTTTTGAAATGATCGATTGGATCCTGACGTCACGATCTTTTCACATGTTAACATCCTACTGTCGCGAAATGTACATTATCTTTTCCTAACTTGACAATCAGTTAATTGGTGGAAGTGAAACAACTACGTATAAAATTCTATTATTTTTATGAAGAGTCAAACGATTAAATAACAATGCTGCTCAAAGGGGGGGGGGGGGGGGGGGGGGGGGGAGGGGCGGCGGTGGTTGCAACCCCCTCAACCCCTCCCCTGGATCCGCCTCTGGATAGAGGTGTTTGGCATTAAATGGAAGGTTCGTTATGATAACAAACATCGATTCTCTTATGCAATTGTTTCTTGAGAATACTTGAAGCCCTTATTGCCAGAAATCTGGGACAAAATGGCGGACGCGCGTGCGCGGTACGTCGTTAATGGCACCAGAATCGTGTAAGAAAATGTATGGGAAATTGAAAACTTTCTAAAATAAAACAAATACGAGCTTACAGATCCCGTAGCTTTAACTCGATAGGTGTTCTGTGTCGATTATGCAATGCATCTAACTTGAAAACAACTGGTAAGCCTTAGGCTACTTACTTCCCGAGATGTCTCCATTCTGATGCTTGTTCGACGCTATTTTTGCCATACATTGTCTCTAAAAATGGTGAACCCTATGCCAAATGCTCGTTGATTTGAAGAACAACCCTTGAATAAGTCAATTTACTCTAACTCGTATTGAATACAGCACGGTTTTTTGTTTTCAAATCGCTCGTAAAAAGAGCCATTTCGTACCGACAAGGTACTTCCAAAACAGCTGTAAAAACGAAGATTTCACTAGCCATCTTCAAATGGAACGATTCGTTGCATAGGCCGGAGGGGAAAGAGAACCATCGAAGAATTGATTCTGAAGGCCACAAACGAACGCCATTTTTGTTTACACTCATCGCGATCATGTCTGATATTTTTAATATATTTTCTCTTCCTTTCCCCGTCATAAAAAAGGTCAACTGTGCTTAAATTATGCAAGAGTTTGTGAGGAACTTGATTCCCCGAAGTCCTTGCCGCCATCTTGTTTGCTTTCAATCCTACTGCAGTAAGACACTCCCCTGACTACTCCACGCGGGCGCGAAATGTCCACGATTTCTGGTAATGCGCATTGTCCATCTGGGACGAGTTTAGGCAAACAACTCTGGTCTATCTGGTAGTATAAAGAAAGGCACTAGACGGATTGTGCTTGAAGATAGATAAGATAGATAAACTTTATTTTAACACGGAAATCCATTATCACTAGTTAAAAAGTGCTCTCCCAAGGAGCCGTGCACTTACATAATAGATGGACTATTGCTTAGTGCATCTTTCAAGACGCACTAAAACCGATAGCCCATCTAGACGCATTAACGATCTAGAGACATATTCCGTCTTATGCCAGTCTTTAGACGAATTATAAGACGCTTAACCAACCAGACTAACGATGCTTACCCAGACCCATTATAACGGCGATTATCACTCTATTGTTTTTTAGCAAAGTTATTTACAGTAACGGATTTACAATTTGATTTATTGTCTTACTAGCACCGTTTTTTTTATTCCAGCTGAATCCAGCAAAATTCGTCAGTTGTTAAAAGATGCGATGGCAGAATGGGAAAAGTACACCTGTATTAAATTTGAAGAAAGAGTAAATCAATCAGATTATGTAGAATTTTATTACGGCGAGGGGTGAGTGTTATTTTCCAAAAAAACGAAACTTTTCTCGTTGTATAGGTTTAGTTGTAACAGTAGTTTATGCTCATAAATGATGTATCAGCCCGACTAACAAGCAGATATCTAAACCAACCTCGTTCCCAGGGTCTTCTCCTTCCCGTCCCCTGGAGCGAGAGAGGGACAGGAAGAAAAAGACCCTGGAAACGAGGTTTATATCTATACTTGTTAAAAAACAGAATTTAAACACTTGTTCAACAGTTCACTTTTTCATTTACTTATAAGTTAAGGTTCCCATCTCTGGCAATAGAACGATTCAGTAATAACTGTTTAGTTCCTATTATTTTAAAGCGTGTTTAAGAAAAGTAGCAGGACCGTTTGAATTTGCACCATACTGTTTTAAATTCCACTTTGGGTGTTCGACCATTTGATCTGTCAATATTTAATTGTGACACTTTGTTCTTCCTACACCAAGGTGCAACTCCGATGTTGGCCGAACAGGAGGAAGACAGACTACGTCCCTGGGCCGAGGCTGCGCACATCATGGGATTGTAGTGCATGAACTGGGGCATTTAGTTGGTTTTTGGCACGAGCAAAATAGGCCTGACAGAGATAACTATATAACAATAAAAGACGAGAATATTATACCTAGTAAGTTTGGGGTCTATAACAGTTTAACTCAGTATAGTCGAGGGATTGTATATATTTTATACCTATTTTTTATCATATTAAGTATTGTGTAACTTAGTATAGTTGAGTGTCTTTTAACTTTAGCCATAGTTAATAGAACAAACTGGTTATGAAGCTCAATAAATTTCAAAAAGAGTGTACAAAGCTGCTTTGTTTTATGTTGAACGAACCGTGACCCTGCACATTGTTTTGTTAAACGTGTGAGCCCAAATGTTTCTACTGGTCAGTTGCTCATATGCATTTCAATACCTTTTGTGTTTTGTGCAGGGTCAAGGCAAACGAACAAAAGGAATGGAGAACAAAAACATATAACAAAGGACTGACTGAGTTTCATAACCAGTTTATTCTATTAACTATGCTTTAGCCCAGTGCCCAGGAGATTGGCCGACCACTCCCTACATCATGATCGTCATCGAATTATTATATTGTATTTACAAGACATTGAAAAGGCAAATCATGAAATTAAACGCAATAGTATTCGATTTTACTAGAGACGTATAATCCTACAAGATATACATTTGAAAGCAATGGTAGTTTATCTCTTAACGTCGTCTGACAGGCGCAAGACAGGACATTTACACAAACTATCTGCAAACACTACGGTCCGAACATTTTTCTTGAATAAAACATTTTTGTGATTATATTCCTTTTAGAATTCAAGTTTGCATTTGATAAGTACAGCCACCGAAAGATTGACAGTTTGGGTGTAGAGTACGATCACAAGTCCGTCATGCATTACGGTGCAAGAGCGTTCTCCAAAAACGGTCAACCTACCATAGTAGCACGTAACCCATCTGTGAAGAAGTTTGGAAACACAAATCTGAGCCCTCTGGATATAAGACAAGCGAAGCTGTTATACAAATGCCCAGGTTGGTTCATTGTTGACAGTAGTTAAGAATATTTTTATATTGTTTATTATTTTTTACTGTTGTTTTCTAGATAAATAAATTCAAGAGATAACTGCGTATGAGCAGAATATTGTTTGCAGAAAAGCTGTCTATATGAATAGTAGCAGTTGACGTGGTGCACTCGAGTCCAAAGTAACATATTTTTTTTTGCCTTGTTACTCCAAACGACAAACAGCTTTTTCGAGAAAGGTTGTCATATTGAAGCGTTAAAGTGTACTCGACAATACCGCGAGGTATTCTGGGTATTAATTAACGTAACCGGCGGGTCATCTCTTCATGCTTCTGTGTGATTGGATGTGTTTTGTTGACAAGTCAGTTGAAAAAAATATCAATGGCGCAATAATTTCAGCCAGTAGACATTACCTGCTGTTCATATTCTGCATTTCGAATTTCGATATTCGAAGCTGTTGTGTTGTTTTCAGACCTGTCGGAAAGAAGTCTACGATTTGTTTTGTATGTGAAGAATGTGCTTTGCTAGTAATTAGAATAATTCTTTGTTTACTTTTGTCGCTATTCTGCTGACTAAATTTAGATTTTGATAAGAACCTTTGGAAGCAACTTCTTTCGTGTTGTTTTTTGTCATAAGTATTCAAAGATGGACTCACTATTTTATTATAACCCATACTCTCTTTCGATCTTGCCTCGTACACTTCAACGCTTCTGTATGAAAATATTTCTTGAAGAAGCTGTATACCGGCAATCAAAGCTAATAAATCCATTAAAAAAACAGTGCTTATTAATCATACTTAATACTGCAAGGTGTCGTTCAATTTGCTTAATGGTCATGTGGTTTTAATCTGTAGATTATCCAGACTTCCCGCAGGATTTTGTTTGGAAGAGCGATGGATCCATGGGAAGGCAGGCAATTTGTTTAAGAATTTATCATCCAAAGTCAGTAGGCTGGAAAAATAACTACCTCTGTTACCGCAAAGACAAGGAAAATCTTCAACTCAGGTAAAAACATTCAGCTTTTTAGTATATAAATAGCCTCCTGGGGGAGTGCGATTTTACACTTGAGGGAGCCATGATGGTTGTAAAACGAGGAAGGGTGGCACATAGTTAATAGAACAAACTGGTTATGAAGCTCAATAAATTTCAAAAAGAGTGTACAAAGCTGCTTTGTTTTATGTTGAACGAACCGTGACCCTGCACATTGTTTTGTTGAACGTGTGAGCCCAAATGTTTCTACTGGTCAGTTGCTCATATGCATTTCAATACCTTTTGTGTTTTGTGCACGGTCAAGGCAAACGAACAAAAGGAATGGAGAACAAAAACATATAACAAAGGACTGACTGAATTTCATAACCAGTTTATTCTATTAACTATGGGTGGCACGAATCTGCTCCTTAGAAGTTTTTTCACTGTTTACAAAAGAGTTTTATCTTAACTTGCAAACGTTTATTCAGTAGTAACAAAACTGAAATTCATCGAGCCAGTAGTATAAGAGTTGGCGGTACCAGATCAGTTTTGCAAAACTGATCTGCCAAGCCAACTCTATACTACTTACCATATAATGGCAAAAATAAAATGGAAATATTAAATGCAATAATTAATTAAAAATATTAAATGGAAAAATCAAATGAAACTATATGTTAATTAAAACAAAGTGCGTTTATTTCATTGCGTGATACAATTCTCGGAAACACAGGATGTAATACCCAGAAACAGAGAACGGGGAATCCCCCGCTTACAAGTCTGAACATGTTTTGATAAAAAGGAAATGAGTCATCACTAATAGTTATTGTTTCAGATCACGAGACGGTCGTGTGATATTTTTAACCAATCAGAGGCTTCACACTTTGATTCACAATTGTGAACTTTTTCAGTGAAAAAGTTCACAATTGTGAAGTTGCTTGTGAAGTTAAGATGCCTTACTCACATAACTGAATGATGCATCATCCACCTTCTGATTGGTTGAAAAAATCATACGACTGACTCGTGATCTGAAACAATAACTATTAATGATGACTCATTTCCTGTTATTAAAACATGTTCGCTATTTTTGTTTTCTGGGAATTTAGACACGCACCGCTTATAGCTATTGTTTTAAAAATATAATCTCATATAATAGTATAGAATGAATTGTAATTTGGAAATTCATGATGAATTTGAGAAGATGGGAGAGTTGACCTGTCCCTTTTGTGACCGACGATTAGCAGATGTTGGTAGAAATACGGAAATGATGAGTATTGGTGAGTTGATATATCCCTTTTATGATATGAAATTATTAGAAGTTGATAGTAGTGCTAGATTGGTTGAGTTATGTTGTTGTGAACAAGATATAAATAGTATAGATGGTATGAGCGTCTGTCTAAATTGCGGTTCCGTCCATGGTTATGATTATGTTAAAGAGTACGTTGATTTTTATGAGAATATGTATAGAATAAGGACGAAGAGTGTGTATGTAAGAAAATATCATATCGAAAATATAATCAATAAATATAATAAAGAAATTCATTTGAGTTATCAAGACCGTAACAAAATATATAAGATTTTTGGATTAATAAACAACGTGTTACCAGAAGTCAATAAGAACCGGAAACGGATGATTAGTGTAACCTATGTTTTGAGAAGATTATTAAAAATTTTAGGATTACCTTATGATAAAATAAAAATAACTTCTTCTAAAAAGACATTAAAATTTTATGAACAATGGTGGGATGATGTTTATAAATTAATAAAGAATGATGTCAACAAAATTATTAAAAGGTGACCTGTTGCATGATTCTCAGAAAAATAGGAAGTCATACGTCATGTGAAGGGTTTTTCCCTTTGAATGAATTATAAAATAAAATTTACTCGAATTTTTTATCATACTGTTTCTCGAATTTATCAGCAAGAGGACAAAGATCGATGATTATTTCATCTAACTGTCTCATTTCATTGATGAAAACAGTGTGGTTGAATTGATTTCCTCTTAAAAAAGACCGTAGATCAACTAATACTTTTTCATAAGTCATATAAGAAAATTTAGACATTTCAATTTTTCTCTTATAGTCCTTGATTTCAGATATTGTCTTAAGCAATAAACCAGCTCCAGAAATAGAAGCTAGTATAGCAGGATTTAATGTGATACTACCAGCTATTGTACCAATAACTACTAAGCCTGTTGAAGTAACATTTACAATTAAATTCAATCTCTTAAAATATTTGAAAGCCTTTTTATAACACCAAAAGCGTTTGTGGTAATATCTATATAACGCTTTGATTTCAGATAATTTTTCTTTGCTTATACACTTATCGATATGATTAAATTGAAAGATATCTGTTTTAGTCATTCTATTCTATATATTATTAGTACATATTATATTTTAGGATTTGAAATAAGACAATAAAATACACCACTTATTTGGCCCATTATTGGAGATCTTTTTACTTTCTTTGGCATTGAAAGGAAGCAATATGTGTATCCAGGCCCCATTTCATAGTCATTATAAAATCTTCCAAATGCATCATGAAAAATAGCATGTTTAATTAAAAATTGGTAATTGGTATTTAGAGTACAAGAACCTGGTCCTATTAATCCAATGTCAGGGTGTTTTTCTAATATTTGGTTAAATAATATTGGCTTATTCAAATAGTTAACGTACAAAAATTGATATATTAAAGCCGATTTTAATATTTCATCTTTAGTATTAGGATGTAGGTTTTTTTGGGTTGTGAAAAATTTATTGCAAAAATTAATTGACTGTGCAAGAATTGGCATTTATATATATCAATATATTAGATAATTATATATTAAAACTCTTCAAAAAGTACACTGATATGGCAATTATAAGGTGCATATGTAATACGATCAATTGATAGTAATTTGATTCGTACAACTGTATCTTCATTGAAATTGATAACTGATGTTGATATATTGAAAGTGTATAAAATTTTATTTGATGTTTTATTCCAATTTTGGGGTCCAAATGAATAGTTACCGATTAATATAACCATTTTTTTGTATCCTTCAGGCGGTTTATCGTCCAATATTATCAACCATAATTTTACTATTTTCAAATTAGTTACCGCAATAAATGATGATGAACCGTTGAACATTATATCACGACTGTTCTTATTTTTCATATAATTGCCTAAAAATATGAATTTATTTTTCAGTTTTGGTAAACCAATTAGGTTTCTACCATTTAAATCAATATCAGTCTCCATAACCATTTTTCCATTTTCAATTACAAAAACAGTATCAAATACATCTGGATCGACACTCGAGACATGTTCTTGAACACCATAAACAATTAGATGTGCTTTATTTGTATTTCCTTTTGTTATTCTTCCATGAAGATCTATCATTATATATTCAGGTGGAGAGACCTGCCATTTGTGTAAATGAACAATGCTTTTCGTATATCCTTCAGTGTTAAATATTTTTGTTGTTTGCTGCCCAATATTAATGACTGTTGATACAACACTGACAGTTGTTGAACTAATATAAGCTTTATCTGGAACGAAAAACTCAATCACCATAGTGTACTCACCTTGAGAAAGATTTAGTGCATTAAAACCTATCCTTGACGCGAAGTCATCGTTATTGTCTGTCGTAAGAGTTATATCATAGGCTTTCTTGTTAATTTTGTGTGGACTGGATACAAAATCGATAATACCATTAACAACAATATTACTCTCCGACGAGCTCTGATTAACATCTTCCATCATGTATCTAAAAACATCTTTTTTAGCTGTAGAGGTATTTATATGTGACTTGTTTACATAACTCTTATAATCATCCGTTATTCGTGTGTACAAGTTTGTATTAGAATCATTGAGTTCGGTGTTGAAGAATGAAACATTGACGGCAGCACCATTCTCATTTGGTAAAGGTGTTGCTAAATTAGTAATTTTATTACTTTGCATATCAAGATCATTTTCCACTTTTTTATCGAGTTTCGATGTTCCTAAAAAAGCTAGAGCAGTAACGTTCTGTTCGATTTTCGTGATGTTGTCACCGTATAATCTATCAACATATTCTTTATTTACCGCATGATCAACTTCTGTTGGATCTTTTACATTATAAATAGTATTTGATCCCATATCTAGACTAGTTTCCATTGGAAAAGTTTCTTTACGACTGAGAAAAATGTTTTTTACATCATTATAAGATACAAGATTGTTATAATTTGCTGCTAATTCAAGATATGTCTGTTGTTTTGATTTCACAATATTATAAAGTTCTTTCAGATCAATATTTTTCAAAATCTCGTGTGTGTGTGAAGGATCGGTATTAGGATGATATTTTTTCAAAGTAACCATGTTTACACTACTTAAATCATTGGATTCATCGGTTATTACATTTACGATTTTCTTATTCTTCGCATCGTATTGTTGACCATCATAATTTAAAAAATGTGTCTTCCCATGATAAAAAGGGAAAGCATCGTTATCACCAGCTGCTTGAACATTTAATATAGAATGATAATTGGCATCCATGTGATCAGTCAATACTATTCTTTCATTTTTCATATATGCATCTGTAATGTTTGCTTTGTTATTGACCTGATTTTTGAGAGTTATCGAATTAACAGCAGCCAGGTCATTATTCAAATCAGCGTCCATGTTTGTGATTAATTTTCTATCCATATCAATCTCACCGGGTAGAATTAGTTTATGTCCCCTCAAATCAAGATCTCCAGTCATATGAGATGATCCGTCAACCTGAAGAGAATCAGCCCTCAGTTGAATCAGTTTGTTTTCCAAACTTGTTCCAAGCGTGTCAACCTGATGCTTTGTGATCACGTCGTTATTGTTAATAGCTTCTGCAACATTTGTCAATCTTTTATTCTGAATATCATAATTTCCGTCATCTGTTAATACAAACCCGACACCAGGTAATCCCCGTTGAGATTGATTATTAAATGTTGATTCAGGTAAACGTCCGTTTGAGTAACTCATTTATATAATAACATTATATTACTTTGATTATATTTTTTCATTAAAATTCTTGGTTGTGAATTTCTTTGGTTTATCAATATATATGAATGAAAATGGTTCTTTAGTTGCTTTATCATATAATTGTTTTGAAATACTGTTTTCACGGCAAATTAGACTCTTTTCATTGGTGCTTGGGAATTCGTAAAGACAGAAATGTGAACAGTTCAATCTTATGTCTTTCGGTGTCTTATAATAGCTCTGACTCAAATAAATCACACTACAGTTTTTGTGTCTCCCTCGTATAAAATAGTCGACTAATGGTTTTTGGTTTTTATCACATACGAAATCGTCGAATATCACTATTTTCTGACTTTCATTATCAATATCATTTACAGGAATAATTTGATCATTGCTTGCTTCAATAACATTATAACCAGCTTCATCACTTATTGGCTGGAATATATCCATAAGATTCTGATACTTGGACTGCTCTAAGTTTTTCGCATACAGGTATATTTTATCAAAGTACAATAAATTGTAAATCATATGCATAAGTGTATTTGTTTTTCCCGAACCACTTGGGCCGCAAACCAACATCCTAAATGATTGATCTGGCATGAAATCATATAACTGTCTAAAGTTCGAGACCATATCGTCTTCAATATCGTAATTTGGTATTATCATTATATAATATGGGTATATTATTTCAATACAACATGGTGTGTAACACGGTGTGTAACACGGTGTATAACACGGTGTATAACACGGTGTTAAACGTTGTTTTTTATATATGATTTCCAAATTTTATGTAACCTAATAATATAATAAAAATGAGTTTACTTAAATGGAAAGAACTTGCAAAGAGTAAATCTCTATTAGGTAATAAGATTAATCTTGTACATGATGCAATCACAAAACATAATCTTAGTCATAAGATAAGTCAAGAGTCATTGGCTAAGGTATTCAAACCTGTGACTAGTAAATTAGATGATGTTATCGACAGTAATGTAGATTTAAGGGTACCCATAAGAAAGAAAAGAGCACCTAAAAAAGCTGATCAAGGTATTGATTATATGCCTGAAGTTGACCCTTTCGAAGACATGCAAGTTGATGATTTATTTGGTGATTATGTCCCACCAAATCAAAATAAACAAATTGTACCTAAACCACCTACTTATGAAGAATCTTTACAAGATCTTATGGAAGGAAATAAGAATATTTATGTTGATCCTCAGTACTTTGGTGATGAACCTGATGAATTACCACCAGAATATGATGACGACGATGAGATCGATTATGGATTAGATAATGAAGATATAAGTAATGAGATTTTGAATGATATTGGTATTACGGATTATGAAAATGTGGAAATGAGGTTAAATCAACCAGAAATGACACATAAAAAGACTAAGGCCTATCTTAATAAGATTATAAATGATGCAAAATCAAAAAGGAGTCAATTAAGTGGTTATAAGTCACATGTTACAAAACAGTTCAAAAGTGGGGCTATATCAGAAGCTGAGAGACAAATGCGAAACAAAAGAATAGACAATGCAAGAGTTACTTTAAATGAATACATAAAACATTATAATACTAAATTGGAAACAATAAAAGGTTCTGGAATCCAGAGTCGGGGAAAAAAACAGAGAGGTGGAAATATTATGTTTTTTAATGATGTAAAGCAGCTTTTAAAAAAATTGGAATTGATTATTGGTGAAAGATTGGCAGGGAATACCAGCATTGAGATGCGAAATATGGGAGTTACTATATTGGACACATTATTGAAAATGTCGAAAATCAATAGGTCACAATATAGTAAATTGTATAGTCAATATTTCAAAATATAATTTATGTAACTTTATTATATAAATGGAACGAGAGATAGTTTTATCATCTTATAGTGTAAAAAATCAAGGGAATAATAAACCTGAAGATTTCACAACAAAATTTACTAGACCAATGATATTGGATAGTAATTCTCAATATGTGATCGGCCTTAACCGAATTATCAATATGAGTTTTACATGGTTTAATGTTAATGCTGGATACAATAATCAATTAATTAAATTTAGCTCTGATAGTGGTTCAACATTTAACAACATCACCTTTCCAGCCGGAGTATGGAATTATACAGACTTCAATACATATATCAAGGATATAACGAAGACTGGTGATACGTATCCTATCACTCTTGAATTCGATAATACAACATTTAGGGTTACGATTACATTGACTCAGAATTATCAGCTTGATTTGACGCATTCCAATTTTAATGATCTAATCGGGTTTGATAAGACAGTATTATCTAATGAAACAAATATAGGGCCGAAAGTGCCCAATCTCAGTCAAGACACAGATATCCTGAATATCCATTGTAACCTAATAAACGACAGTCTTGTCGACGGTCAAGATACAGACATCATTTATTCCTTCTCGACCAGTGTACTCCAACCTAGTTACTCCTTTACCCTCGAACCACGAAGAGTCACATTCAATCCAGTCAATAAGAATAATATTAGTAGTATCAGGGTATACATTACTGATGGAAAAAGAAGATTAGTTGACCTGAATGGAGCAGATACATCTTTCTCACTAATTCTGAAAAGTATAGAATAATATAACATAATAGTATAATGAAACCGTATGAATTCAAAAGATTTTACCATCCAAAACTTGGTAAATTTGTATACAGACACAAAGGATCGGGAATTATCGTTGATAATATTTTCAAACCGTTGAAGAGTGTTGCATCATCTGTTTTCAAGAAATTTGCTAAGCCAATAGCAAAGAAGGCGTTAGAATCGGGGATATCCCATGCAGGTGAGCGACTGGGTAAGGCGGTATCTCAAAAATCTGGTGATTTGATAATGAAAAGATTGACAAATTTGAGAAAAGGAGCTACAAGACAAACAGCAATTGTTCCATCCTCACCCATTAAACAGCTGCAGCAACATTATCAGCCAAAACTAGATCAAGAAAGTACTGATATGATACTGAATAGACTCATTTCTGGAGATGGTTTGAGGAGAAGACGTAGAGTTAGATTTGTATAGAATCAATGAATATATTTTTTAATTGTTAAAATTATATAACATAATAATATATGTCTTTTAGAACAGATAATTTTCTTCAAAGAAATGAGTTGGTGCGATTCCAACTCGATGATGTAATCAGGTCTCCAGCTAACGGTCAACACCAAACGAAAAATGGTTATAAATTTACAATTAATGATCGATCGAGTTTCTACGATTGGTACAATGCCTATATTGAAGTCCAATTCCAACTACAGAAATTAGCAGACGGAGTAGGATATGCTGCTGCTGATCGAATAACGGTAATTAATGGAGGGCATTCCTTAATTGACCACATAATGATTAAATCTGCAGGAAAAATAGTTTATGACACTGACAATCTCCATAAAGTCACTTTTGTTAAAAACCTGCTAGAGTATTCTGATGATTACAGTAGATCAGTTGCTAAAAACAGTTTCTGGTATTTGGACACGAATGCTACAACAGCTGCGAATAACACAGGATTTGAAGCTCGCAGGTTGCAAACTCAAGCACTTCGAGACAATGGGGCTGGTGGTGCTAAAAACATTAATGTGATTATACCATTGAACAGGTTCTCATTTTTTGAAGAACTTGAAGATAAGATGCTTGTACCAATGCAAATACAATTTAACATTGAGCTACAAAACGATGGTGAACTCATTCACATGGCTAATGGAACTGATGCTGGAAGAATTGTTGTTAACAGGTTTTTGCTCTGGGTGCCAAAACTAACTCCAAAGGATTCATTGTATGACAATTTCGTTAGTTCATTTCTTAAAGAAACTCAGTGGAAATATTTAAGGGAAATGTACGAAGCATCAGCTCCTACACAATCATCAGGATTTTTCCAGATTTCAAGCAGTATTGACAATGTCAAACACATTTTTGTTTACTTGAAAAGAACAAACCCGCCTAATGATGCAGTTGAAGAAGACAGTCCTTATCTAATGGACACTTTTAAACTTAATGTTGCTGATAATAACTCTTCCCTTTTAAACTGTAGACTAGAATATGGAAATGGAGTCTTTTATCCAGAAACAGAGTATGATACAGAATCAAAAGTGAGAATCTTTAACGATTTGATGTCATATACTATGCGGAAAAATGACTATAACAGCGGAACTCAGCTGAACTTAGCAAACTATAGTTCTCTGTATGGGTTGATTTACTTTAATCTTACGTATCAAACTGAAAAAATAACAAGAGATCCGAAACAGCTAATCTTCAGGTATAGACTAAGCCAGAATGCAGCTGCAAACTTCAATGTTCATGCTGTAGTCCTATATGAAGAATCTGTTGTCATTGACAAGGTGGGTAATGAATTGGTTATAGTGTAAAATTGTATAATAAGTAATGTATTACTAATAAAAATAAATATCCTTATTTCATATATGTTTTATAACTGGAAAAATTATATAACATATATTATATACAGCAAATGACTCAGATTTGTCTGACAATCAAAAGAAGAATCTTAGCAATGCTTTCAAAAAAAGGGAAACTATTGTTCTCAGACTATCAAATGAATCTCTGAACGGAAATGATATTCTATATGTACCAGCAATGGTAAAGAAGAGATTGGAGAAGAATCGTATGATGAATAAGGGTATGGATATCAAACTTGTTAAAAGTAATATCAGAAAACAGGTTGGAGGTAGTCTACTAACTTCTATCTTAAGTATTGGAAAGACACTAGCACCAACTATAGGTAAAACCCTTGGGCTATCAGCTCTTGCTGGATTGGCTTCAGAAGGTGCTTCTCAGATTGTGAAATCAATATCTGGCAAAGGCGTACAGTCGGGTGGTTTTCTCGTACCACAAGACAAAATTAATAAGCTGATAGAATATAAGCATCTTTTATCGACGAAACAAAAACAGGATATATTGAATGCCCTTCAATCAGGTTCAGGTGTTCATGTAAAACCAACAAAAACACAATCAGGTGGATTTTTAGGCACTCTGTTGGCAAGCATTGGTGTTCCACTCCTTCTAAATGCTTTGACTGGTAAAACTGGTAGTGGGGCTCCACGAATGGGAATTAGTAAGAAAAAAAGGGGTAAGGGAGCTCCGAGAATTGGTGCATACAGACAACCACCTCCATTTATAGGTACATGGGATAATCCAATTGGTATGGGGATTAAAAAAAAAACTACCAAAAAAAACAAGTCGGGAGAAGGCATACTATTAGGGAAAAACAGCCCATTCAATGGCATACCACTACTAGGGGCAATACTGTAAAACCAAAATTCCATAAAGATATCCCGTTAAGTAATCATGATCTAATAAAATGGTGTAGATATTTGAACATCCCAATCAAAGATGTTCTATCGAGGGATGAGAAAGTTCCACATAAGCATAAACAGGCGTTATTCATATACAATCTTGAACCCTCATATATGAGTGGAAGCCATTGGGTGGCCACATATGTCAAAGACAACGTGATAAATTATTTTGATAGTTTCGGTATGCCTCCATTTCAAGAGATCGTAAATCATACAAAAAGAAAGAATTTGATTCTGTTACATCAAAACAACCAAATCCAGAACATAAAAACGACTACATGTGGTTACTTCTGTTTATACTTTCTGAATGAAATGAATAAAGGGAATTCATATTATAATTTATTGCAAGTATTTGACATATATGATACAATGAAGAATGAGAGATTCCTCGAACATTATTTTAGAAATATCTAACTTATATATATAATGGTAAAATCATATTGTGTTAGACAGAATAAAGTCACTGAATGTGTTCCAGGAAGCGAACGATATGTGAAAACTAAAAATGGTCGAACTATGTTGAAATGCACTTGCGCTGAATGTGGTATAACAAAAACCAAATTTATAAAACAAAAACAGGGAAACTAATTGAGCCCTCACAAGATGGGGGCTTTTTAAATATAGAAGGTAGTCACAGTCTTGGTGAAATAGCAGCTAAAAGCGCTTTAAAAGGTTTGTATAATTTAGGTAGAATCGGAGCATCAAAGGCAATTAAATCTGGTTATGCTAAACAAAAAATAAAAGGAATGGCTGATAAATATTTGGATCAAGCCTTAGATAGTTTAACTTCAGATATTAGTAAGAAACTAGATCCATTGCATAAAGGTAGTGGGATTGATATTCATAAGGCCATTGGGAAGCTTCCGAAACCAAAAGGCGGTTGGACATTACCCGGCCATAAATATACTGGCCCATATAATGATTTAAAGAGTCAAGTGAAATATGACCCAACAACTGGCCAAATATTAGAAATATATGACCAACCTACAGGAAGAACTGATGAAATAGCAATGCAACATGATGTCGATTATTCAGTCTGCAAGGATGATAGGAAATGTAAAAATAAGGCAGACCGAAAAATGGTTCAAGCTTTAGACAACGTACCGTATAATGAAAGACAATGGGGGCATTGGTTGGCTAGAAACACGATTGATGTAAAACAAAAACTTGGATTAGGTGTTAAAAGGAAGTCAAAAAACGTAAAAAGGAGTTGAGTAATGATTGGGCTGAACTCCTTGCAAATGAACTACATAAACCAATCAAACGGAAATTTCAAAAGAGACGTGTTATTGTTAATGGAATAGATGATATTTGGAGCGCTGACCTTGTAGAAATGCAGAAGTTTTCAAAATGGAATAAAGGATATAGATATTTGTTAAACATCATTGATGTGTTTTCGAAATTTGCTTGGAGCATCCCTATTAAAAATAAAACAGGTAATACAATTACTGAATCATTTGATGATGTTATTAAAAAATCCAAACGGAAACCTAAATTTATTTGGGTAGACCAAGGGTCTGAATTCTATAATAAAACTTTCAAAGACTGGCTAAAGAAAAATAATATTGAGATGTATTCTACTTTCAATGAAGGTAAAGCTGTTATTATTGAGAGATTTAACAGAACATTAAAATCTAAAATGTGGAAACAATTTACAGCTCAAAATACAACACAATATTTAGACATGTTACCAAAACTATTAAATGAATACAACAGTACAAAGCATTCAAGTATTAAAATGAAACCTATTGAAGCATCTATGAAAAAGAATGAAGGAACTGTTTATTTCAATCTATATGATACGGAACTATTATCATATAAACCAAAATTTAAAGTTGGTGATAAGGTTAGAATTTCAAAGTATAAACGGAATGTGTTCGACAAGGGTTATACACCAAACTGGACTGAAGAAGTGTTTACAGTCGATAAGATACAATACACTAATCCTATAACTTACAAATTAAAAGATCTCAATGATGAATCAATAGAAGGATCTTTCTATCAACAGGAGTTATTGAAAGCTAAACAAGATGTTTTTCGTATAGATAAGGTTATCAAAAGAGACTATAAGAAAAAACAAGCTTTGGTGAAGTGGAAAGGATATAGTGATGATTTTAACAGCTGGATACCGCTAAAAGATGTAAAAAATATATAATGTTTATATATATCATGAGCGGCATTGAGAAATATATCAAAAAAATAAATTTTCAAATTCAGGAATGTGAAGATGAAATAGACAATCTTCATGATAAAATATATGATAATGAGCGTAGATTGGATCTGTTACAATATAAAAAGAAATTATTGAAACTTTATCATAAAAAAATACATGAAATTGATGAAGATATAACATTGAAAGAGTTATTGAATATTATCTGCAATGAGATAGAAAACAATAGATACGATGATGAATGTAATGTGTTGAAACAAACCAAAGTTGATAATATTAAATATCTCAAACAAGAAAATAGTATATCTAGCACAACAAAAACAAGCAGCAACGCGGATTTGGAAAGATGTAGAAATATTCATCTGATCCAGGGCACATGGGTTTAAAAAATACAATCAGTAACATTAGAACACTAATCAGGGATTTAAAGGGATATACAAAATTGTTTTAAAGAGATGTTACTATTTACAAGTATCCCAGAAATTTCTGAGATATTTATATCTTTGCATTCGCTATTCATTGGTAGCCAAAAATATTAATGTTTCTGGCTATTACGCAATAATGCAAAATATATAATTCTTGACCAATATTATCCGCACTATTATGAAACTATTTAAAATAATATCTATAGTATAGTATTATATATGGAAAATCAAAATGTTAAGAGAGGTCGCGGTAGACCAAGAGTTTATACCGATGAAGAAAGAAAGCAACATAAGACACAATACATGTTAAATAAAGTCTGGCTTTGTAAGATTTGTAAGAACAACAAAAATTATACACTTGCTGGGAAATCATGTCATGAGAAAAAAAAAAGCATGTGAAGAATCTAAATATCTACATCATAATGCAACGAATCATCAACATAACACGAAAAAATATTCCAAATCACACACAAGATTAATTCTTTTCATAGTTATAGTTCAAAGGATCCATGATTGGATTATTTGAATTCTCGACTATATTCAAACGCACATTCGTAAAACCATTTAAAGAATTATCTATAGTTATATATATAGATAATGGAAAAATCAGACTTGAAAAAATTGAGTAAATCTCAACTAATCCAAATGTTATTGCAAATCCAGAATGCTAAACCAGCTCCTGAGATGACAATAGTGGATAACAAAAAACAACGTAGGAGACCAATTCCTACACCAAGAAAAAGTGTTAAACAGATGGTGAATGAGTATGAAGACCATATTATTTTACCACCAATGGAGTTTAGAGACGACTATAAACCAGTGCCAGCACCTAGAACTAAACAGCCAGTTGCAGAAAAACCAGTTCCAACTATAAGAACTAAAATAGAACAAACAGACAAAGCTCTAAAAGGTTATACTAAATCCTATGAAATCAATATAAAAAATAACAAAGACCCACTGGTGCAGTTGCAGAACACAAGAAAGGCTATTGAACATCATATTACAAATACACTAAAATCCATGAAAGGACTAAAATTTGTTGAAACACTCAAGGTAATATTTACAAAAATGTCAAATAGAGACACAGTATATAAAACTGCCTATTTCAACAGTCAAGTTCAAACAATCATAAACAACCTAGATATAGATGAATCACTGCAAGTATCAAAGCAGAACATATTAAACAAAATTGCAGTTTGGATTTCAGAGGGATCTGGTTGGACTGTTCAATCAGTGGAAAATCATTATCTTAATGTTGTAAGATATCAACCAATGAGAGGCTCTTCATATATTAAACTACCACAAGAACTAAGAAATAGTGCCAAAGGTTTGATCAACATGAAAAACGAAGACAATCAGTGTTTTAGATGGTGTCACATTAGACATTTGAATCCTCAAGAAAAATACCCACAGAGAATTAAAAAATGTGATAAAGAATTTATTGAAAAATTGAATTACTCAGGAATTGAATTTCCAGTCAATCAAAAACAGTATAATAAAATTGAGAAACAGAATAATATCAATATCATTGTATTTGGATATGAAGAAAAACAACCATTTCCTATTTACATATCCCAAGAAAAATTTGAAGATCAAATGCATTTATTATTGATAACAGAAGGCGAAAACAAACATTATGTATTAATAAAAGACTTCAATAAATTTATGTACAATCAAACAAAACATGAACATAGAAAGCATTTTTGTATGTATTGTTTACAATGTTTCAGTAGTGAAAGAGTATTATTAAATCATAAAGAAAACTGCATACAAGTGAATGGCACACAAGCTATAAAAATGCCTGACAAGGATAATAATACACTAAAATTCAACAATTGCCATAAACAACTACCGGTACCATTTGTTATTTATGCAGATTTTGAAGCAATTACTGAAAAAATACATGGTTGTCAGCCTGACAATGATCAATCATACACAGAGGCTTATCAGAAGCATACAGACTGTAGTTATGGTTATAAGGTTGTTTGTTGCTACAATGATCAATACACCAAACCAGAGCAAATATATAGAGGTGAAAAAGCTGTTCACAAATTTATGGAAGCTATGCTGGGGGAAGTCAAATATTGTAAGAAAGTGATGAAAAAAGAATTCAATAAACCATTAAGAATGACAAAAGATGATGAAGAAGAATTTCAAAAAGCTGAAGAATGCCATATATGTGATCAAAAGTATGCAGAGAAAGATATTAAAGTTAGAGATCATTGCCATATAACTGGTAAATACAGAGGATCTGCTCACCAAGAATGTAATCTGAAACTCAGAGTGAATCCAGCAGAGATAAAAATTCCTGTTATATTCCATAATCTCAGAGGTTATGATAGTCATTTCATCATGCAAGAGATTGGTGAAATAGTCAAGAAGCACACATACAAAAATAAGAAAGGAGAAGACAAACAAATGAACATAAATGCTATACCAAACAATATGGAAAAGTATATGGCTTTCATGCTTGGTAATCATCTTACCTTCATTGATAGTTTCCAGTTTATGAGCTCTAGTTTAGATAAACTAGTAAGCAATCTACCAAAAGAATCATTAAAATATACCTCTCAACAATTCAAAGGTGAAAAGCTTAATTTAATGTCACAAAAAGGAGTCTATCCATATGACTTCATGGACAGTTTTGACAAATTCAATAAACAACTACCACCAAAAGCAGAATTTTACAGCATATTAAATGATGTATGCATATCAGATGAAGACTATAAGCATGCTCAAACTGTTTGGGAAACCTTCATGCTTAAAAATATGGGTGAGTACCATGATTTATATCTTAAATCTGACATCCTTCTGTTAGCTGATGTGTTTGAAAACTTTAGAAAGACCTGTCTGCAATACTATAAATTAGACCCATGTCATTATTTCACATCTCCAGGATTGTCTTGGGATGCTATGCTAAAAATGACTAATATTAAATTAGAACTAATGACTGATATTGACATGTTTCAATTCATTGAAAAAGGGATGAGAGGTGGTATTTCTTATATAGCCAATAGATATGGGAAAGCCAACAACAAATACATGAAATCATACAATGAGAAGGCGCCCTCAAAGTATATCATGTATCTTGATGCTAACAATCTCTATGGTTGGGCTATGTCACAATACCTACCAACTGGCGGTTTCAAATGGATGACAGAAAATCAGATTAAGAAGTTAGATTTGACCAAATATAAAGAAGATAGCAACAAAGGTTTAATACTAGAAGTTGACATGGAATATCCTGAAGAATTGCACAGCCTTCATAATGACTACCCATTAGGACCAGAGAAAGTTAAAGTAACTAGTAATATGTTATCTGGGTATTGCCAAAAGATAGCTACCAAATATAATATATCAACAGGCCTTGTACAAAAACTGATTCCAACTTTAAGAAACAAAGAAAAGTATGTTCTTCATTACAGAAACCTACAATTATACACTGATCTCGGTTTGAAAATAACAAAAGTTCATAGAGTACTAGAGTTTAATCAGTCAGCATGGTTGAAGCAATATATTGATTTCAACACTCAGAAAAGAACTAATGCCAAAAATGCCTTTGAGAAAGATTTCTTCAAACGTATGAACAACAGTGTATTTGGAAAAACAATGGAAAATATAAGAAAGAGAATAGATGTTAGATTAGTTACTGATGAGAAAAAACTATTAAAAATGGCTGCTAAACCTACTTATGTAAGCAGTAAGATATTCAATGAAAATCTTGTAGCTCAAAAAGGAGGAAAGACTGCCAAGGGAATCAAAAAGAATATTATCAAAAATAATATCAAGCATCAAGATTATAAAGAAACGTTATTAGGAAATAAACAGATGCATCACACTATGAAAACAATAAGAAGTCAAAACCATAAATTAGGAAGTTATGAAATCAATAAAGTATCACTCAGCTGTTTCGATGACAAAAGGTATATATCACATGATGGCATAAATTCATATGCTTATGGACATTATAAAATAACTTTCCTTAATTAAATCCTGTGTAGACTTCCTATGTTTCCGAGAATTGTGTCACGCAAAGGATTCTATTATGCTGGATCACGCAATGAAATGAACGCACCATTTTGTTTTTATTAACATATAGTTTCATTTGATTTTTCCATTTAATATTTTTAATTAATTATTGCATTTAATATTTCCATTTTATTTTTGCCATTATATGGTAAGTAGTATAGAGTTGGCTTGGTATCAGATCAGTTTTGCAAAACTGATCTGGTACCGCCAACTCTTATACTACTCGAGCCCAGTTTTGAGTTGTAAATACAATTCAGGGTTTTGATAACATTTTCCATTTGTAAACTCGAGTTGCCGAATACAAATCGCACGTGTGGTCTTAAAGTGCCTATGAAATGTATTTTTTTATTCGTTTTTCATTAGTTTATTATGTCCAAAGAACGAAAACAGTAATCATTTCCTGAGGAAAAGAAAGAAAATCGGTTTTTTAGCCCCTCGAAGATGCGCCACTTCGGTTGAAAAGTGGCTGTGGTATGTTATGAGCTGTGTAACCGCTCCTCCAGTAGTTTTCCAACAGATCGATTCGGATGAAACAGGTTGTCAGTAGCTAGAATAAAGGAAGTTGAGTTCTCGAAACTTTGGCTGGTTTATTTGGCCCAGAATATTACATTGGCGACGAGGTACGGACAAAAACATGGCATTGATCGGGAAAGTCGAGGAATACAACGAGAACGACAGCTGGATTGAGTACACCGAACGACTCGAGAACTACTTCGCGGCGAACGAAATTACGGACAACAACAAGAAGCGAGCGGTACTTCTAAGCGTATGTGGAGCGAAAACTTACAAGCTAATCAGGAATTTGGTAAATCCAAGGAAGCCAACCGACAAGTCGTTTGCTGAGTTAGTTAAACTAGTCAAGAATCATCTAAATCCGAGACCCTCTTCAATCGTCTATCGGTTTAAATTTAACAGCCGTTTCCGCCAGCCGGGAGAAACAATACAGCAATATGTCGCCGAACTGAGGAATTTATCGGAGCACTGCGAATTCAACGACCAACTGGAACACATGCTCCGTGATCGACTGGTTTGCGGTGTGAATGATGAACGCATACAGCGGAGATTGCTAGCGGAAAGTAACTTGGAATTCAAGAAGGCAATGGAATTAGCCACCGCAATGGAAACTGCCGACAGAAACACACGTGATCTGAAGCACGGAAACCTAGATGAGAAACCGAAAGAACCACAAGTAAACCGCGTGACCAAGGAGCCACCGAAACAGCTGCCGAGGATCCCGAAGCAATCTAAAGAATGCCATCGTTGCGGAGGTCAGTTTCACGAGGCCGACAAGTGCAGGTATAAAGAAGAAGAGTGCTATAGATGCCATAAAAAGGGTCACAAAGCAAGCAAATGCCGCAGTAAACGTAAAGTGGGCTCTCGAAGCAGCAGCAAATTTGGAAACACGCATCACCTGGAGACAGCAGAAGAGGCTGAGGAAGAATATGAAGAATACACAATGTTTCACATAGCCGCAAAGGAGAGAGAACCGTATCGAGTCGACCTACAACTAAACGGAGTTCAGACAAGCATGGAAGTTGACACTGGTGCTGCAGCTACAATGATCAATGAAGAAACCTACAAGAGAATCATTGATGGAAATTCTGGGAAGAATCAACCGCAGATGGGAACCGCTAAAGTGAAACTCAGAACGTATACAGGTGAATTAGTAAAGGTCTTAGGAACTGTGAACATTGTGGTAAAGTATGAGAAACAAGAAGTGGAGCTGCGAACACTCGTAGTGGAAGGATCGGGTCCTAACTTACTGGGAAGAGACTGGTTGAGAGTTCTGACTCTCAACTGGAAGCAGTTATTCAAAATGCAAGTTGATGGAAACAACCAAGAGTCTACACTTGGAAGATTGATTGATCAGTACTCGGAAGTGTTTCAAGAAGGACTTGGAACATTCACGGGCCCGCAGGCAAAGATTCATGTGGAAAAAGAGGCAAAACCGAAGTTTTTGAAGGCCAGACCAGTGCCTTACGCCATGACAGAGAAAGTAGAGGCTGAACTCAAGAGGTTACAAGACGAGGGAACAATTGAACCTGTCCAGTTCTCGGAATGGGCAGCCCCCATTGTACCTATTTTGAAACCAGATGGCTCAATTCGCATCTGTGGAGATTACAAAACAACTGTAAATCAAGAGTCTAAGCTGGACAGTTATCCTATCCCAAAGGTTGAAGACCTCTTAGCAACTCTAGCAGGAGGCGAAAAATTTACTAAACTGGACATGAGCCAGGCATACCAGCAGTTACTTCTTGATGATGAATCTAAACAGTACACTACTATCAACACGCACAAAGGATTGTTCCAATACAACCGTCTACCCTACGGGATATCATCTGCACCGGGAATCTTTCAGCGGAACATGGAAAATCTACTGCAGAACATTCCTTACGTCATCGTCCGGGTGGATGACATCCTAGTGTCCGGAGCTTGTGACGAAGATCACTTAAACAACCTGGAAGAAGTCTTGAAACGACTAGCAAGCGCTGGCTTACGACTTCGGAAAAGCAAGTGTGTGTTCATGGAACCTCACGTAACCTACCTGGGTCACAAGGTCAGCAAGGAAGGTATTCAACCGTTGGAAGACAAGGTCGACGCTATTACCAATGCTCCAGCGCCCACGAATGTGTCGGAGCTCAAATCGTACCTAGGCATGATCAACTACTACCAGAAATTTCTACCCAACTTGTCTAGTGTTTTGGCTCCATTGCATGAATTGCTGCGTAAAGAGACTCGCTGGCATTGGGGTAAAGAACAGATGCAAGCATTCCAGCAATCAAAGGAATTCCTGAAGTCCTCTAGACTCCTAGTCCACTACGACAGTCAGAAGAAGATAACCTTGGCATGCGATGCGTCCCAATATGGTTTAGGAGCCGTCCTCTCGCATCGAATGGATAATGGCTCGGAGCATCCAATCGCATATGCTTCTAGGACACTGTCCACGGCAGAAAGAAATTACTCTAACCTTGAAAGAGAAGCACTCGCTCTGGTATTTGGCATGAAGAAGTTTCACCAGTACATTTACGGCAGACATTTTACCTTAGTAACTGACCATAAACCGTTGGAATCATTGTTTAATGAGAAGAAGGCTATACCTACCATGGCAGCAGCGAGAATTCAGCGTTGGGCCTTGACACTGGCTACCTACAACTACTCCATTAATTACAAACCAGGACCGGAACACGCCAATGCTGATGCCCTCAGCCGGCTACCCTTGCCGGTTAGTCCGCCGACTACACCGTTGCCTGCAGAAACTGTGTTTGCAATGGAACTTTTAAATTCGACACCAGTAAGTGTGAATGAGATCAGAACTGGAACCAGGTGTGATCCGATACTGTCACAAGTGATCAAGTATGTACAGCAAGGTTGGCCTATTCACAACTCAGATGAAGTATTAAAGCCCTATTTCACTAGGAAAGATGAATTAAGTGTTCAAGATGGGTGTCTGCTGTGGGGCAATCGAGTGGTGGTACCCCCTAAAGAAAGAGCAAGAGTGGTAGAGGAGTTACACGAGACGCACCCTGGAATTTGCCGTATGAAGGCATTGGCGAGAAGTTACGTGTGGTGGCCAAAAATGGATGCCGATTTGGAGCAGAAGGTACGCCAGTGCAGTCCTTGCCAGGAAAACAGGAAGTCACCACCAGAAGCTCCTTTACATCCCTGGGAATGGCCTAATAAACCCTGGGTTCGACTTCACCTAGACTACGCAGGTCCGTTCCTTGGAAAGATGTTCCTCATCGTGGTAGATGCTCACTCTAAATGGATGGAGGCGTTCCCAATGAACACATCGACATCGAGCGCAACCATCGAGAAATTGAGAATCGCTTTTGCAACACATGGCCTGCCGGAAACCGTCGTTACAGACAATGGCAGCAACTTCACAAGCGAAGAGTTTGAAGATTTCCTCAAACAGAACGGAATTCGTCACATCAAAACCGCACCCTATCACCCTGCATCAAACGGAATGGCAGAAAGAGCGGTTCAAACATTTAAGGAGGGGATGAAGAAGATGAATGGAGGAAGTGTGGAGACGCGAGTTTCGCGATTTCTAGCTCGTTACAGAATCACCCCTCAGACTTCAACAGGAGTGTCGCCAGCAGAATTACTCCTAGGAAGGAAACCCAGATCGAGACTAGATTTAGTCTACCCAGAAATTGGAAGGAAAGTGCGACAAAGCCAGGCTTCTCAGAAACAGGCACATGACTGGCATGCTAAGGAACGTACCATGCTCGAAGGAGAAACAGTTTACGCAAGCAACTTCAGAAGAGGACCGAAGTGGATGCCGGGCGTTTTGAAACAGTCGATTGGTCCAACTTCATTTGCAGTTCAACTGGAAGATGGGCGACTGTTGAAAAGGCACCAAGACCACCTCATACAGCGGTCCAGCGTTCCCCAAGCATCCACTGCTAATCAAGAGGAGGTCCGGGAAGACACGATTTCAGCACCGTTGGAAGCTGAAAAGCCAGAATTGCAGCTGAAAGAAACCCCGAGACCACCTATGGAACCTGTGCAATCTGCTTCACAAGAAGTCCTAGAAAGGCGCTACCCTAGTAGGAACAGACACGCCCCTCGATACTTGGCTGATTTTGTTACTAAGTGACTTATTAGGTTATTAGGACAGAGACACTTAAGAACTGTAAGATGAGTTTGATGTTGATTTATTAAGATAGTTTTCGTGACTAAGTGGGGGAGTGTGGTATGTTATGAGCTGTGTAACCGCTCCTCCAGTAGTTTTCCAACAGATCGATTCGGATGAAACAGGTTGTCAGTAGCTAGAATAAAGGAAGTTGAGTTCTCGAAACTTTGGCTGGTTTATTTGGCCCAGAATATTACATGGCTCCAATTTTTGGAGAGCCTGGGGCGAGTGGGAGTGCGTGATGACGTAAATTACGTAAATAGTATGACACATTGGTTTGTTTACGCTATAATTCCCTTGGAATCCTTTAGCGTGATGGTCATTTTGCCAACGTTTTTGGCTGTACAAATGCCAGACAGCTCCTAATATGTTTCTTGATCTCTTGATCAAATGAAATGATCGTGTCCACTGTAGTTTTGCCGTAGCGAGGCGAACCGACTGTGCCGCTTGAGCGAAGGAAGTGAACATGAAGAAGACGGACTTTGATTTAGATTATTGAACGTGAAAGGTATACATTTCAGTAGCACAGCGTCTCAGTGGTTCGCCAGTTGAGTTGTTAGCTTATTGAACGCAGAGGCGTTTTTGTTATTTCTTTTTTGTGGCTCGTTGACTAGCGTTTATCGAACGCGAACGATATATTTGTAGTACAAACAATGTATGTTGCATGATATTAGTGCATTAGCGACTCGGCCGGTCTTCTCTGAAGTTCATTGATCGCGCGTGGAGGTTATGAGCTTATTTTATCGGCTTGGCAGTTCGCCCGTCTACTTGAAGTTCTTTTTTCAATGCGAAGGATATATGTCTTAGTTTTTTGGCGGTTTGCTAGTTGAAAGTTTCTAAATTATACTGATATGTTATGCATATCCAAGGTGGTGTTTTTCAAGCGGCTTGCTGAATTGAATATGAATGGTGTAGTTTTAGCGGCAAGGCGCCTTGTAGCGTATTTATTTATTTATTTATTAATGTTTGAACTCAAGTACATACGTAATAATTAAGTTTCTTTGTTCAGTGTCTTGCTAGCGATTGAATGTTTCTGGAAATTTTAACCACTTGGCGGCTTGTAAGTGAGTTCAAAGTATCGTGTTTGCATTTATATGTCTGATTTATATTTCATTGTATAAAAATTGATCTGATCGAACACGCAATGGTTCAGCGATGTATTTTGTTACGAATAGTCTTACGCATTTGTACATGTAGATTTTTGATAGATGTTCCGAAGAATAGAAGCCTGCTAGTGAACACTTGCGTCGCTGCACTTTGAATTTTATAATTCGGAATACAGTAGGTATAAACATTTATATTACTCGCCAGTCAGTGCCGATCGAGTCAGTATATTTTTGTAGGCCTCACTGACTTCGACGGCTCTCCAGTCGAGCTGAGGCTTGAAGGAACTTCTAAACAGGATATGGATTGGAAAATTATGCTTGATTAAACGGCCTCAACGGCCGGAATGTTATTTTGTTTTTGTAAAATAATATTAATCTTAACAATAAGCGCTTTCATTGAAAACAACATCCCTTGACATAGCCTTTCCGATGTCGGCGAACAAATTTCGTGTATTTCGCCGGCCTATTTTCCTCTGGAGCAAAATAAAGCTTTGTTACACCCTCTGTTATCGAAGAATTCTAATATCTCGTATGTTTGAGGCCGCTCGCGACATAATATTGTCCACCTCTAGCGACGTCTCTTGTCAGCTCTCTTGTTCTCTATATTCCCGCAGCAGTTTGTACAACTATTTACGTCACAGTGTAATATGACACTGGTTTTGGCCGCGCACAAATTGGAGCCACTTTTTAGCGCCAACAACCTTACTTTGAGACCATAAAAAAGCGTTTCGCATCGTCCCTAACACTTTAAACCTTTTATTCCAAGGTCTAAAAAGGTGAAACTTTCGATACATCAAAAAATAAATTTCATTTCATAGGCACTTTAACAAGTCATACAAAGACAGGTGGCTGCAATCTGTTGGCGAGAAACTTGTTTCCTTGCTGTTGATTAGCAACTAGTCTATTCTCGCCTCGTCATTAATACGTAAGGTTCAATTTCTTCCTGGTTGTTCTTGTTTCAAGGTGGTCATTTAGAGGTCCTTTGAGAGACAAAAGGTGTATTCGGGTGTATGTGCCAACTAAATCCCACGAAGAGGGCTGGGACCGAGCGTACTTGTGTTGGCCGTATGACGGGAATTATAAATTCAAGTGGTTGACGTATGAGCCGAATAACAGAGAAAAAGCCAGTTGTTTGAAATGGACCGAGCCAGATGATCCGACCTGGAGTGACTCCAGATACTACTTGTGTGCAACTAAGCACAGAAAAGCAATAGGTAGGCCCATGGTTGATGCAAAGCCACGCATACTTTAGCGCGTTGTCTTGTTTTTATTTCACTGTAGGTTCTATATGATCGCTAACGGTGGCTTGATCGCTAAAAAAGGCTAAGCGATCGGAGTGGTCACATGGGAACATGACACGCAGCGATTCAGCGATAGCCGGTGGTAATCGACGATCGATAGTTTGTAATGGGAACTAAATATGAATATGGATGTTTGGTCAAATTTGAGTGATTGTCCTTACTTCACTCCAAAGTCATTAGAATGACAAATTCACAAGAAACTGTTTTGGACATTCTACAAAAAAAATCTGTTTAGGTCTCAAGAGCTTTAAGAAACCAAACGACGTCGCAACGCCGAGCTCCGTTTTGTTTAACAATTATTCACCGAAGTGGAGGTGAAAAGTGGTGGATCTAAATAAATATCTAACACTCTTCGCCGACACTGAGGTGAACATTTGTTTTATTATATACCAAACCAGTTGAGAGCCAACTCAAAATAGTTTCTGACAAATGGGGGAAAACCTCGCGTGAATAGCAATTATTAATACTATTCCGAGTTTAAATAGCCAATCAGAGCGCGCGAAAAACACTATCCACTGGTTTGGAAGATCCTAAATTAATTTATTTCCTTCCCAGATGGTAATTGGACCAGATGGTCTCCCTGGAGTGAGTGTAGCCGACGTTGTGGCGGAGGAGTTCAGACCCGCTCTCGCAGCTGCACCAATCCTCAACCGGCCTTTGGAGGGTCTTATTGTGACGGCAGCTCATTGGAAAGAAGGCCGTGTAACTCACAGGAGTGCTCGGGTACAATGATTTATCTTTCCAATAATAATAATAAAGTGTATTATGTTGAGCATTGTACCTTAAAACTATACATAGCTAAGAGTGCATCAATCATTTTGTGTATTGTACGGTGCAATTGTCGACTGTGATTCGTGGAACTCGATCCTTATTCTTGTGATAAGCTGTTCCCTCGATGGTCCGCTGAAGTACCGCTCTCCTGTTGTGTTTCTTGACCATTGGCGACATCGCTTCAGGAATCTCGTACCATTATCCCTGTTGATGTTTTAGGGTGACGTCTTATATGGAGAGCCTTTTTTACGGTACGGTGTACCAGTACGGAACTCGATCAATAAACTTTATCCTTTTCCACAGTGGATAATGGCTGGTCTCATGGGCTTGCTGTGAAAAGGTTGAAATCTGAGTGCTGGCGAGTCGTATACCGTAAAAAC